>CALYDD020000322.1:0-124438 GCA_944472135.2 Trichobilharzia regenti | reverse complement strand
AGGAAGTACTTGGTATCATGCATCTAATCCTCGGTGTCTGCTTCATACAACTTTGCAATGTAATAATTCCAAGGGAAGTGACTCCCCATCACGGTGCATACTAAACTGCTGTTATAAGATGGTTGAAAGTAATCGTTAGGAAGCCGTGTGTCACCTAGGTTTCGTTCTCATTGACACTCGTCAAGGCTTACCTAAAACCTAGAAGGAATTTGTATCCCCTCGTAGGCTTAAACCCGCGTCACCTGGTACTGCAGTCGGAAACATTACCACTGAGTTATTTGGCTTCACGATCCCCCTCCTGTAGAAATGCAATAGATACATGGGTTAATCACCAGGGAGTAATTGATGTTATGCCAGGGCTTCTTATCAATTGCCTGCAACCTTCCAACACAATAATAATCCTATAAAAATCATTCAACCTGTTAATCGTCACTGAGTACAATAAATACCTCATTCTTTAATGTCTGTGTTATATTTCATGACTGGTTCATGTTTATAGGGATATTTAATAAGGACGTACTTTCAGGTGACCTAATCAAAATTGCATTCAAAATCACTCTCAACTATTAATGTTTTTGAAAAGAATTTCTATACGGCACAATCAAAATGGGCAAAAGACTTGCTTATTGAATGCTATGGAATTTCAATTTTCTAAGCCACTTTCTTCAGTCACATAGCTAAACTGTCATAGTAATCATACCTACTAAACGGGTCCCTATTCATGGTTATTTTTTTTATTACACCTTGATTCCACATCGTATTTTTGGTACAGGTATGGAATTTTTAGCATGTGATATCAGTAGCCCAAGTTTAGAAGGCTGATCATAGATATTGGATGTTCGTCGGCAAGGGATCGAACCCCGGACCATGTGCATGGTCGGCGAGAGTCCTGACCACTGTGCCACCATCGGTACTGTTAATATTTATCAGCAATGCAAAGAGTTAAAAAACAAAGTTGTACAGTAACAACAGAAGACAAGGGCCAGGTAACAGATTGTTTATTAACGAAATCAACACATATTTAGAGATTTTCATGTACATATTATAGATTATTGTTAGCAGAAAAACACAGTCTTCTGATTGGTTGTTTCTCACTGAAAGTTAATATTTCATCTTTTTGTGGATGTTTCCTGAATGTCAGATTATCTATATTCTAACTGTATCCGCCCACGTAAAGTCTTTGTTCTTATTTTTACTCACGACCAATATTTGGGATATAAACATTGACGTAAATTAATGTCTACTAATTTGGCTAGCAGCCAGCTGTCACCACAGTTCAACTATGCTAGCGTCGCAATGTCATTTTGTTGGCATATATTCAGTTCCTGGAACTCAGATAACATCAAGGGGAATTCTTCTGAAGGCACTGTTGTCCTCCACGATATTTACTCCTGAATGACTAATTCAGCATAGAACTTCACGTAAAAGCGCAGAATTTGAAATTGCCACAGTCCACATAGTACACAACAGAAGCCAAAACAAAGATGAAGGAACTATATTGCACAGAAATCTACGGGCGGGGGGAAATGAGAACTTAATGAATCGGGGGAGACTAGTGAATGAATGCGTTTGCGCCAATCAGAATGATTTTAAGTTTGTATTATGAATAGTCTCAAGCCATTGATTCTTAGCATTTGAAGGACCCCAAGTAGGCACTCCATATCTCCCTACTTGCCTCAAACCATGTAATAAAAACTTCATGGATTAATTTTAGGTTTTGGTTTGTCCATTCCTAACTCTTCTCCAACCTAATCTTATGTCAACTAACACTGTTCAACGAGAAAAGATGTGGTGGTTTGACTTCACCACTTCATTAGTCAACTTACCCTCCTTACATAGAACTCTGCGCTTGACTTACCCACCATATGATACCACCTAACAAGAGAGACCAATACTCACTTCAACATAGAGGATGTAGAAGGTCAGCGATAAAGAACTAGTTCCAATTCTAATATACACGCTTCAATGCTAGCAACAAATTTATTAACACCCTACTAGACTCAGGAAAATAGCAAATGAGAACAGAATTACATATCATCCTGAAGAAATTAATGTGTCAAACCAGTATTTTGATAGGCATCTAAAATATACAATTATTGAAATATGATACCATTTTTAGCATCACGATTTAACCTAATACGATTTCTAGTCGCCAGTAGGAACATTAAAAGAAAGTTTAGGTGGTCTTCAGAATGTAATAGAGGAAGTTTAACGGGATACAGTATTATTATCTGTTAGCCAATCAAGATAAATCGAGCTTGAAATCTCAAGCTGAATGATTCACCTGTTTCCCGTGTTACACTCATCATCTTGTAATCAATTAATCAATTTACGATCACGACAACATACTTATGGTGTTCATACTGAATTCCTAAGATTAATCGACAATACTTTAATTACTGAAGGCTTACAGATAACGTAAACTTAATGAATGAAGATATCCACGGGAGATGGAATCTCCTATGCTCTTGAAAATGCAAGTTCGCGATGCTTGATCTACTTTTATGTCTTCATGTCTGATCATGAATTAGTTTTAGTTATAGAATCACAAAAAACTAAGAAGTTCTGGACAGCCGTTTTTTCCTTGTTCGTGGCTTTTTCGATAATAGGCACCTAAGACCCTAACCAAGATCGAACTTACAGACATGAGGTTACAAGGCAAGCCCGTTGACTCTCCAACCACCGCGACAGAATCTAAAGGCTCATGAACTCTGGACTCGTTCATTTCATGAAATATAGTGCCACCTAAAGCCAGTGTCACGGATGAGTATTTGTCTTCGTTTAGAATATGATGGAACCCACTGGTCAGTCATTAGTGAATATGTAGCTGTATGACACAGTCACAGCTCAAGGAAACATGTCAGTTTATTTTAATTGTTTTCAGATTTGATAGTGTGAAATATTCCCATATTATGAATTAAAAGTCAATCTGAACGAAGAATATTCTTTTCAATAATTTCTCTTCAGGTTCTTACAATTATAAAATATAATATTTGTGGTCGTTACAATAAAGATAGCCAGGTATGCGGCGGATACATTTTTTAACGTAGAATAACAGATTAGTTATGTGGTGTCAAAATAAATAAAAATAAAAAATGTATCCGCCGCATACCTGGCTATCTTTATTGTAACGACCACAAATATTATATTTTATAATTGTAAGAACCTGAAGAGAAATTATTGAAAAGAATATTCTTCGTTCAGACTGACTTTTAATACTTAATTGTTTTCTACCATCTTACCTGATTCGTATCATGATCATCAGAATGACAGCCAAGCTTCTAATCAATTAATTCAAAACTACACCTTTGAAATGGTCCTTATTCTCAGAAACTACCAACTAGTTTTCAGTTACGTGGAAAGTACTACTGGAATTTATTTAAGTAATATAATGCCTCCAATTAAATTCACAACTTGCAGTCTACACAGTTTCTTGCGGAAACCGAAATTATTCACACAACAAAATATGATCTTTTTGTCACCAGAAAGAATAATCGCATAGCACTATATACTACTGATTGACTGGGATGAGTAGCTAGATACCATTCACATCAATTAGAAGTGCTTTCTGGTCAGATCGAAGTGATGTTAACACTGGGCTACTGTTTCACTTCCTTTAGGGCTGAGGTCACTCGAAATATTCCCCACTGGATTCAACTATTTCCGCACAAACATATATGAGATGTGGACTATCAGACCAGTCTATGTACAAGTCTTTTTATCTATTTCCACAGTGAAAAATGTCTAGAAATTTCTGTCATGAGCCTACCAAAGCACATGTGGTGAGTAAACTGCTAAATAATTTTCATTTGAGTATCTGACATATGGAATTAACGGTTTGTCCAATTAGTTAGCCAGAAACTAAGTGGTTTGAACAGATTCGGATACGCGAGTTGACTCAAATCGAGTACAGGCTGATGGGTTCTTATTTATTTATTTATTGAAACGCAGAAAAAAACTTGGTACAGTATGGAACAAAGAAAGATTCGCTACACAGTAATAATAAGACAACATAGATCAAAAGTAAAAAATATAAGTAGAGAATGGATAAAGAACTTCATTTGGAAGGAAAACAGTCATACTTAACAAGTTCAAACAGTATTCGTCAACTATCATCGGGAAGGGAAGAAAGAAGGAAATTGTAACACGTTCGCCATTGATTATGATTCTTAGCCTTATCCGATAACATTTTGAGCCATCGATTCCAGCTATCTCGCGGACCCCAACCAGGGAGTTGTGACGCACCGACCGATGCTAATCTAACACAAACATCCGCATCCACACGTCACGTCATGGACTGACCACCCCTCCACCTTTTCCATCCCGTCCCAGGGCTAGCGAACAGAGAAATGTACGGAAACCTCCAGGATGACATTCGCAGCACATGTCCAAGCCACCGGAGCAGGTGTTTCCAGGTGACGACATTCAATGAATGGTGATCCCCACTGTGTTCAAGCACACGCCGCCGAACCTCAGAATTACTCGCGCGATGATGTCATCGAACGCAAGCAACCCTGCGGAGACAGCGATGATCGAACACGCAGAGTCGCCGCACATGCTTAGCCTACTCGGAGCGGCCAGGTTTCACAGGCGAAGAGCAGGGCAGCCCGCACCGAAGCATTGTATACCCGACCTTTGACAGCCAGGCTAACGTCGCGACGGCTACAGAGGTGGCTCAAGTTGATGTATGCCACCCTAGCCTTCATTATACTGTTGGAAATCTCCTCCGTCACTTCTACGCCACCTGGTGGGTTTGGTCTCAGTTGAACTACTCTCCCCAGTCAGTCAGTCAGTCACCAGTGTAAATTTCTATGCAATGGAATACTTAGTGCTAATATTCAATTTAAGAAACTATACTCAGATCAAATTGAGAGAATAAATTCTCACCATTTATAAATGTCATAATGTGAAGACTAAAGATCTGCAAGATTTCTTCTGCGTTAATTTCTGTCTACAGAAATAATAAGATAACAGTCTCGTTTTACTGCACATTTTGAAATCCTTCGTGTTCATTGTGAAATCATTTACAAGAGAAGCAGCAACAGAGTATAATGCCTATTATTTGAATCTATACTCACGATACTATTAAGAATCGGTGTATGGAACGAAATTCATCACATAAAATAAATAATACTTGTACAATGGTAAACAAGAATCTCTTCGATCCTATTTTATGTGAAATCAAAGATAACAAAACAGAAGAAATTTATGTTTTCACGTGTTGATCACGGATTGATATCAGTTTGAGAACCATTGAAAACCAGGGAGTACTGGACACCTGTTTCATCCTAGTTTGGGAATCATCGGGAGTACGTACCTACTGGGATTCTAACCCAGGACCTTCCGGTTACAAGGCGAGCTCGTATACCATTCAGCCACTGGGACCTGATTCAATGGCTCATGAATTCTACCTTCTACCAGTTCGTGATTTAGCGCGACCCCAACCATTGTCGTTGGTGGGACATCCATCCACACGCGTGACATATAATTGGACCTCGCTGGTCACGACTTCTCACTAGAACTCCAGGAAAACTCCATCCTATAGCAAGTCACTAGCGAGCATCAGATTAATTTTCTATAGTTTTGGTTTGTAAGGGTTACTTATGTTTTTACGAGTTGATCACGGAGTGATATCAGTTAGAGGATTAGAATTCATGAGCCAACGAATCGGGTCCCAGTGGCTGAATGACATACCAGGTTGTCTTGTAACCGGAAGGTCCTGGGTTCGAATCCCAGTGAGTGCGTACTGCCGATGATTCCCAAACTAGGATGAAACAGCAGCTGTCCAGTACTCCCTGGTTTTAAATGGTTCTCTAACTGATATCAGTCCGTGATCAACTCGTAAAAACATAACTAACCCTTACAAATCAAACTATAAAAAAAGATTAAATTTATTTCTAGTTTAACTTGAATATTCAGAATCATATAGGGGGGCAGTAAAACCAATTGTTACGAGGTGATTATTATTATCACTATTAATCCTTTGGTTTCCAGTTGGAAAGTAAGGCCTTAACAACACATCTCCATTGCATCCTGTAATCTGCCATCTTCTTCAGCTGGTTCCCCCTTTGACCACAAACTTCATTCTCCTCTTCACATGGTCTCCTCTGCTCCATGTCACCCACCGACCCACACCCAACTCGTCGTTTTGCATTCGAGTTCCACTTGAAATAGATAGTTTGGAGAGAGAGGTCATTCGACGGCTTCCTAAGTGTGTATCCCATCTATTTCCATTTTCTCCCACTTATTTGTTGATCTATAGGTTATTGATTGGTTCATCCCCAGAGTTTCTGATAGCTAATTCTTTATGGCCATCTAACCTTCAGTATGACACCAGCAAAGGAAGCACTTCACAAAAGTCTCTAGTGGCCTGCTGGAAATGATTTTCGTGACTCACATGCCAAGTTTCTGGTCCTCAGAGAAGAACCTATCTAACTTTAGTGTTGAAAACTTGACATTTTCTCTTTGTGATGGGTGGAGAAAATTTCCAAACTGATTTCAGAGTGATGAAGACCTATCTTACTTTTCCGATCCTAGTTTTTGGAGCCTGCATCCGGTGGTTCAAACCAGGTGAAGTTGATCACATAAGTGTATCAGCTGTCTCATCAAGCGGGACTGCTTAGATAAAAAGTATAGAAAATATAGAGTCTTACAAAGTTTAGATAGCCATTTATACTAAATTAAATATCACGATTAACAAAACTTGCGTATCAGGTGTTGAGACAAATTAGGTTCGTTGTAGGTTCAGTGACCAACCAAACTTCTTCTGTTCAGCATTTAACACATGGATTGTCATGGCCTATGTGGTACGAAGAACTTTGATTCCTACACCTTTGGTGAGATTTCTGTACACTCTGTTGTTACAGAATAGACCTATAGAAGGATATTTGATCTTCATCCAAAAAACCAAGAGGTTAAGTATTCATACGAATCATTGGTTTTGTAGAGAAAGTAAGCCGAAGTTGGACTGCCAACCTAAAGGATAAGTTACCACTGTTGATCTCATCAGTGTTTGTCTTTGAAATTACCTCTGCTTCTGTTGAGCTAAGTATATTGACTGTACTCAGTGTTTGTTATCCAAATGTATATCATCGAACACCTAGCCTAATTGTTTCACAATGGAGACGAAAGTATCCCCCTCCCACCACCGGATCTTGGAACACCTGATCGATTGTGGACACCAAGCGAACTCGCAAACCAACTTCAGAGTCATATACGGAGTAAATGAAAATCTTGTCAAGGCGATACGAATCAAATTTCTTCAAACCACAGAAGCGATGGCAATGAACCTAACTTGTCTCAACACTTGATACGTAATGTTTCACTAATCCTGGTGTTTTTTTATTGCATCATATTTCTCCCACTACTGCATTTCTATTAATTTTCAAGTGTTCGTTTGCAAGAACTTGATTGACTACAGGTTAGATCACAAACTGATATCAGTTAGAGAACCATTGAAAATCATGGAGTCCTGAACTCTTCAGCATTTGTCATACATAATCCCACAAGAGGAAATATAAAACTGAATAGGCTGATCAGCGTATACTAAACAAAATCAGAAATCCTCCTTATTTACATCAAGGAAGTCTATTTTCGCACATTTACATACCTAAAGCGGATAACAGTTAGAAAGTGTAAAGATTGAGATATGTGGTTTGTATTCGCATTTGTCACCATCCTTTCCAACCAATCATCTGATACTCACTAGCGACTGGCTGTATTCAGAAAATGACCTGTGGTTCTGGTGTGAAGCCGTGACCAGTAGGGTGCAACAGATTGAAGATGAGGCAGTAACTCATCGAAGAAGACATTGTGAAGTGGTCGCACTATGTCATGAGTTGTCAGAAGTTGGAATTCATGGGCTGGCTATTGGATCGAGTCCCAGTGGCTTTATAGTCTAAGAGCTCGCTGGCCTTTTAACCAGAAGGTCCTGGGTTCAAACCGTGGCGGTGTGTGCGTACTAATGAAGAGTCCTAAACTAGGATGACGAAACAGCTGTTCAGTACTTCCAGGTAGTTTTCCAATGGTTCTCTAACCAATGTCAGCTCATGATGAAATTCTCCAACCAATCATTATTATCTTATCTTGAGAAAATTTAGTTATTTCAGTGGGACACGAGTAAGTCACAAGTTTTTCTTCTGTCTTAATAGTTTCATTCAGTATTTCTAATTCTGGAATGAGTGGTGCAAATGTTACTCTTTCTATTATCTATTGATGGCAGTACAGGTAAAAGTTATTCCTGTGGAGCGCCGTCAACAAAGTCTCTCATAATATATGCAAGTTTGCAGTTCATGTGCATGTTGTCACCAGATGTCAGACATCATATGAATTCCAAACTACTTAGGTTTTCTTCTCGACTAATATTTAAGTCCTTCCCACCTTCTCATAAAAAAATTCTATTGATATCAAATACAGTCTTCTCGATTACCTGATGTAAAGCATCTACCTGTTTTCAAAGTATCAAGTTAGATACTTGAGGTTATAAAACGAATTAGAAATCATCTCGACTAAAAACAACAGTTAACGAATAGTTATATTCACCTTGACCAAAGGTGAAATAAACAACACTACTCTTCTAGGCCTTGTCTGGGTTATTCTCAAGGTGAATCAAAGCATGTGACTAGATAATCAGTCGATTTGTGAATCCTAACAACACAAAATAAACATACCTCTCTCTCTCTCTAATCCATTTACATACACGCCTATTTTCTCTCTACAATTCACTAGAAAAGTTCACAGATTTCGAATTATTCCCTACA
Source organism: Trichobilharzia regenti (assembly GCA_944472135.2). NCBI lineage: Eukaryota > Metazoa > Platyhelminthes > Trematoda > Strigeidida > Schistosomatidae > Trichobilharzia > Trichobilharzia regenti. The sequence goes on along the minus strand of CALYDD020000322.1, from coordinate 115,679 downwards.
TTTTCATTGGTTAACCGAAATAACCATTTTCAATAGACATTTTGTCATAAACAAACAGCACATAGAGAGATCACTGAAAATCATGAGGCACTGAACTGAAGAGAACAGGATGAAACGAAACTGTGTTACTAAGGTGCGATAATAATTTTTGAAAAAATCGCTGTCATTCGACTAAACGAACCGAAGGTTAAATAAGCGAATGATTAGTGATGAACAGGGTATGCAAAGGATACAATGAATAATGGAAAGCTTATTATTTACTTCTACATTGAGTGAAGATTGATTTATCACCTCATATAGGCATAACTCTTAGGCCTTGTGTATGGCACCTGAAATTCCCTGACTCAAACGATTGAGTCCTCCTACTTCGGATATGTTTTGATCCATTGATCACTTCAGTTGAATACACCGTAGTTGCATGTCACGTAGATAAATGATGTTGCACATGTAGTCAAGACGTCTTGTTCTACACATTTAGGTCTATACATCTAAGTCTATTACTGTCGGTTAACCAACTTGCATATGTATTGATTTATGTAACTGACAACCTGAGTTCAAAAGCATTTGTTAAACTGAACAATATTTCAGTTTCAATGCCTAAAATTTAAAGTACTGATATTCTTCTAATGAAACAGTCTAGGGAAAGCTCATTCATATTTCTATAGCCTTGAAAGTATATCCAGGTTGATCAAAGTATTTGTCACCCCCATGGTTTTCATCAATATCTTTCTTCCTCTTCTCTGTTGCGTGTTTCACTCGTGTGTGACTGTTAAATGCAAAAAGGTAGGGAGATTTCGTGATGCATATAAGCAGTGTGGTTAATCAAACAGCTGGATAAATATTTCCTCATGATATCTTGCTCAACAACGAAGACGTCTTAAAATACTGTCAACAGAATGTCAAAATACAGACATGTTAACAAATTAACTTTGTTGAAATTATAGTATTCTGTAAAGTGTGGTTAGTGAAGCTTCGAGCGGTGACCAGATTTGAAATTCAAGCTTCTAAATTGCCTGCTTAACACTCTACTAGATGAAATGAGAACTAGATGATTGAAGTTAATCGATAAGAAGCTGTGAACCTGGGTAGGTATCTTGACTACTGCTACTTACCAGCAAAGTTTATCTTGTATGAAGCTTGGATAGACGCTGTCAAGTCATTCACTATTGTCAGCAGACAAAAAAAAGGAGAAGATGCTTGCAATTGCAGAGGCTTGTGCAATTCGGGTTTATAAACCAGGTCTCTGTGTACAAAAGGAGATGGTCGTGACTCTGAATCTACCATGGTAATATGTCTTACTTATTGTTCTACCTCTTATTATTATTATTCTTGATTCATTTAAAACTATCCTTTATCAGAAGCATTATCTTAACTCACTTCATTATTATTATTATTATTATTATTATTATTATTATTATTATTATAACCATCACTGCTGATATTACTCTGCTTGCAATCCTTGACATGTTCTCTATTGACTAATTGTTTATCTAAGTGATGTAATTGAAGCGTAATGCAATTTATCTTAATTTTGATCTCTCATACTCCCTCTCACCTTATCTATTTGAACATGACCGGAAAAATATTCGCACGTGTCTTCCTGCATGACTAGTTCAAAGTAGTTTGTTTACTTATCAGTCTTATATCTCTCAATGTAATTTCAAAAGTATATATATCCGTGCATGCAGAGTATTCAGCTGACAAGTTCTACCGAAATTTGATGGATTCATTAAATCATCCTGCTTTCTTAACCTTGATTGCTTGTTTTAAATTCGTATCGGGAAATAAATGTTTTCAATTCGATGGAAGTGATGATCCCACGGAATTTTCAAAACTGCTTAGTCCGGTGCTCAGGCTGGCCACCATAACCAAGAATATGAGCTAGGAATTCTTGAGTATTTATTTACAAGATGTTAGACTATTCAGCTGATAAGTGACCATTGAAATAGTGAGGTACGTGGGAGCTAATTATTATTAGTATTTCAAAACTCCGAGAGATCAATCTGAAAAAAATTCTAAGTGACACAGCAAGCAAATAATCAACTTGATTGTGTGAACAAACAAACCATCTAAGTGAAACAGACAGTTTATTCTTGTTGGTTAGTTGATTGGAATATTTCCAGACAGATAAATAAACTCGTTCAGAATGGCCTTATGTCTTTTGTACACATACAACTTACTCCTCGAGAAGTATTGACAGTGAAATGTAAGTGCATAATTATTCGATAAATATGAGGTATTTTCACGTTGATCTCAAAGTAATATGGAAAATGCTTGAACACTACGCAGAACAGTGTTGCAAACATTTCTCAACCTCATTCAACAGCTATCACTTGACAATATCACATGTCAAATGATTCACAAGGAGAAATTCAGCGAAGCTTTTGTAGTGAAGACAGGTGAAATGAGACAAGGCAGTCTACTATCAATGGAGGAATTCCTAATTATCGTGGAATGGATGATGAAAAATACCGTAGGGAGTGAGAAGACAGGCGGCATACACTGCGCTGACAGAAACACATTAGACAATGTGGACTTCGTGGATGATTTATGTCTAATGTTGCACAAACTTGAAGATATACAGATGGAAACCAGCGATAACCTTTCAGAAAAAAAGGACTAGCACTAATAAGGAAGATATCACCGAACAAATATATAGATGGAAATGTAGACGTATCGGACACAGACTGAGGAGACCGCTGAATGATATTGCGCAACAAGCAGACCTTCTTGTGGAAGCCGCATAACAAACGAAAAGTTGGGCGTTTGAGGATTACAATTATAAAATCGTGTCAGGAGGAGGAATAGTGAAACCGCCTACAGAAGACCGTACGTAAAAGGATGAAATGGAGATTTGTTGTTGTAGTCTTAGATTCCATTCGGTATCCTAGGGAATAATAATAATATCAGATGATGTGCACCAACCGTTAAGTTTGATAGACAATTCAAGCATCTTCGTATTAAAAGTTTCTAGTCACAATCTTTGTGAAATTCGCAATAGCTCACTCTAATTACCTTCCTTTCTCTACCTTTCTAGGTTTCTCGAAATAGTCAACGATTTCCGAACTCAACGCAGTCTGTTTACGTGATAACAAATAAGATTCAGTCTGAATATTAATGTAATCATTATCATCAGATAGACGCGAATCATAATTATGGTCATCCTAGCCATCATGCCCTCTAAAGCTTGTCAATAATAAGAAACATTTCACTGATCAGATATCAGTAAAATAGATGATCAGAGAAGCCAAACACCTTGATATGTCGAGTACTTGAAACATTACAGGCTAATGCAATCCGCTTAAGACACCTAGTGCTCTGTGTGCAAAAGGAACACATCCAACCACCACTGATAACCTGCATTGATGTGGAGATTATAAATTCATCAATCCTATATTAATGTATTGATTCGACGTTATTCTAATAAACATTAATCCTGTCAATAACAACAATAACAACTGCCATCCTTCACCATAAAAAGGAATCTGAAATGAGATTCCGTTTCTTGTTGTGTGCTTCGGTAGACGTAATAACCGATCTCTCTAAAGATCTATCCACTGGAAACGTACATGCAAAGGACAGCTAACTAATTTTTACAGTTGGGTGCCTATTTCCAGGAAAAGGAGCTTAATACATTCACTCTGCTTTAGGATAAGGAAAATTTGTAGTTCTGATTGCATTGACTCAGAACTTGACTTCTTAAAAGCCACACTCGCAGAAAGCGGTTACCCTAACCGATTTATTGACAACAATATGAAAGATAAGCAGTCTAAACTGGTCACCGACTCATTTCCAAAGAAAACCTTATTCAGGAACTTGGAACTCAAAGGTGATCAAGCTTCAGCTATTCTCAAAAATCGTCTCTCTAAATCAGTCAGTAAGATGTTCTTTGCAGCAAAACTACATATGACGTTCACGAGCCGCAAATTGTTCTCTACCTCTGTAAAAGATAAGCTCCCCCGTCTGGCCGCCTCAATATGGATCTATCAGTTCACCTGCTCTTGTGGAGCAAGGTACATTGGCCGTAGTCATAGGACGCTTTTCACATGGAAACGAGAACATATTTCAGCAAGGGAGAAAGGAAGAGTGCGCGAAACCCTATACTGGAACACCTGATCGACTTCTATCACTCGGTCAACCCTGACCATGATTTCAAGGTCATACATCGAATCCATGCTAATTTCCCGCGTTTTCTTCGTTACAGACTTCTAAAGATGACAGAGGTCTTGGCCACTCATGAATTTAACCCAGACCTTTGTGTACAAAAGAAGGGCGTACAATCCCTACTTCTGCCTTGGCCGTAAAGGGATAGACATTTATTTATTCTGTTTATTTAGTTATTTTGTGTACCTTTCCCTTATTACTACGATTTTTCTTACTATCACTATTATCATTATTATTACTACTCTCACTCTGAATTGTTTCCACTTATCCCACTTGTCATTCTAAATCCAAAATCATTATTTCTTTGTTTTTACAATATTGAATTCTATCGTATCAAATTTTACACCATATAATGTAACATTTCATATTCGCCTACTAATCCTATAATTATTCACCCCTTTCCAACATCTACACACCTTATGTATTATTCTATATATGACAATAATTGTTTTGCTACTTGACATTTAACTATGATTACAATCACAAATATTTTAATTGTATTTCATACTATTTTTATTTCATGTATTCACACCTTTCACCTAATTCCCTCACCGAATATAATTTCTTAAAATAAAACCATATATATACGATTGTACAGCTTGATAATAAATTCGTTGTTGGAGAGAGTCTCTTCAGTGAATATTCTGTTCTTGATACAATAATAATTGTTTAATTATTTTGGGCTATATAACACTGTAGGAGCTGATCAAGAAGAAGTTACTGAGCAGCAATATTCTTTGCTTACTAATGTCAGTCTTATGAAACAGATAAGCACCAAGAACATTATCAGTCTAGTAGATGAATAGAGAGAAAGTTTCGTGCAGTTAAACTGATACTCAATTTCACAACTAAACCAGTACTCACACAGCGATCAGCGGATGAATTACCAATGATGGCCTCATCAATATGTATCTGTAACAACAGAAGACAAGGGCCAGGAAACAGATCATTGATTTAGGAAATCAACACATATTTATAGACTTACATGTACATTATTATAGATTATTGTTAGCAGAAAAACACAGTCTTCTGATTGGTGGTCTCTCACTGGAAGTTAATATTTCATCTCTTTGTGGCTGTTTCTTGAATGTTAGATCACCTATATTCTAACTGTATCCGCCTACGCAAAGTCTGCTGCGACTGGTTGTTTAATAAGTGTCTTTGTTTATATTTTTCCCACGACCAATATCTGGGACGTAAACATTGACGTAAATTACTGTCTACCAATTTGGCTATCAGCCAGCTCTCACCAGATAGCTATAAATTGAATTGTTCACAGGGTGCTAGTCATATCGGTCGTACTCACACGGCCGTATTCATCCTGGATGTTTCAGTAAAGAGAAAGTCAAATGCGTAAATAGTGCAGTCTTAACCCAGTTGGTTGATAATACTCGACACTCAATAAAATCAGATTAGGCATTCTAAGTTACCTACCGCGTTCCTGTTAACCTATATAGAGAGGCTCAACTTCACCTTCTATCAGCAACTGAGGCGCTGGCATTCAATGCCAATATCTCGTCTCTGTATACAAAAGAAGTCTGTCCTACCGCCTTGTTTACCTTAACCTACAATAAGGTCAACAAATCTTCTATAAACACTGACAATTTAAATTCTTATCCCATTTTTTTTCTCTTCTCTGCTTTATGTTGTTGACGAACTTTTTTTCTTGACAAGTTTTACGATTTCATCACCTTTCTTATTATGTTGTCTATCAACTTTGGTTTAAGTAGTGCTTTTCAAACTTCCTATCACATTTAATTGAATTTTTTAAATTTTCCAGTCGATTGATTGGACCTAAGTGCTCGGTCTCCGGTTGACAAGTCGGCTTTTTGTGCAGGTGCTTCGACGATGTTTGGGCATTTGATTAGAATTTAATCACACCTGATATCCATGGTCGGCCTGCAAATTCGAGCTAACGATATCCATGCTGAAAATTCCATACTTGTACCAAAAATACAGTGTGGAGTCAAGCTTTAATCAAAAATATTAAAAAAATAAATAGATTGGATAAAGCGACAGACAACGGGTAATGAGGAAACAGGCATAAAATGGACTCACACAAAAGGAGAACTTGGAGGATCTGGACTTCGCCGATGATATATGTCTGATTTCCCACAAACTGGAAGATATGCAAGTGGAAAGCAACAAGCTGGGAGAAGAAGCATCCAGAGAAGATCGGAATTTAGGTGAACATGAACATGAACATAAAGCAGAGGTGATAAAGATTCCTGGCCAACACCAACAGCAACAACAACAGACAACAATCAGCCAGCATAAATGGGAGGAACCTGAAGGAAACAACCTCCTTTACCTACCAACATGGGAAGCATCGTTTCAACTACAGGTTGACGAACTGACGAGGATATCAAAGCCAGAATAGGAAAAGCAAGACAAGCTTTGATTACTCTCAAGTCTGTGTGGAGGTCAACAGCACTCAGCATGAAAATGAAAATAAGATCCGGATTATCAACTAAAATATGAAGTCAGTGGTACTATACGGATCAGAGATGTAGCGGTAAATAATTCCCCAAAATTATTGACCATAAGAATCATCAGCGAACATTGGATGCTGACCCTTAGATTTTAAGTCGACTTGTTTAGCTGAAGGCTTTCGGTCAAGCATTCCCGCCATTTGGTACTCCGTCGTGTCACTGTCGTGCCCGATAACTAGCTAGCTTAGCTTCTGCTTCAGTCCGTGATTTGGTTCAACTTTTAGGATTTCATGAATTTTCTTATGATTTCTGTAATCTTAGGTTTAAGTAGTGTTTTTCAAACTTGTTTTCGTATTTACAAAATCCTATTCATTCCACTTCATTATATTCATTATTGTTATCATTCGCCAATAGTACTTGTAATTTTACACCATATCATCGTTATTATTTTACAATCGTTCTTACTGTTGTTATTTTCAACCTTGAACTTATATATATATATATATTTCTCATTGACCATGCATGTTAATAAACTAACTGACTATTGTTCCATCCCATCTTATACTTGTTCCACAATACACTTACTGATATTATTGTAATCTGCCTTTATTGGCTGTATGGCTATTGTATGCTTAACTTAATTTAAGGATTTTTAATTGTAGAGGCTGAAGAAGAAGAATTTATTGAAACCACAATTGCTCGCTATAACTATTTTGTTCTGAATAATCAACTTACTAGCTGACCAATAGAAATTTAGAGAATATTCCGACGACCTTGAACTGTTCCAATAACTTCTGGAATGAGAATTGACCTGTGTGTGTGTGAGAGAGGTTGAGAGAGACAGATGTATGCTTATTGTGTTTTGTCAAGCTAAATAAATAAATTAAATATGATATGTGAATGGACTATAGCCATTGTTATGTCCTACAGATTTAATTAATAATAATTTGTTTTTATTCAGTCATAAGCTGCTTCCACTATTTATTTTAGGACTACGTTCATTCTTTCCTGAGGCAAATGTTTCAGGCTTGAATGATATTTTCATTTCCTGGCTTTGTATACACTCGTTCCATTCGGTATGCCCACCCGATTTAAAACAATTACAATACTTTTGCATCTAAGTCTGATGAATACAAACGTCGTTTATCAATTTTGACAAAACGATAAAAAGACTACTTAAATTTACCTAAATTGTGTAGTGTGTATTTGAGCAAGACATTTCGAACAAGAATATCATTTCACATGTATTTGTCATATATATATATATATATATATATATATATATATATATATATATATATATATATATAATAATAAAGCGTTAAGGGGTGAGAGAATAGACATAGGTGAAGTTAAAAGGTTATTGTGAAGGTCGAAGTAACAGTGGAGGCTGAATAAAGCCAAAGAAGGGAGATAATGGTACATCTGCCCTGGTATGAAAACAAAGTTCGTTGAGGAAGCCTTAATACGATGAGTAGTTTCTTTTGAAACCCTGAACCTATAATACATCTCTCAGTACAATAGCTAGGTTTTCTTTTTTCACCATTACTAGGCTGAGACAGGATTCGATTTGCTTCTGAAGCCATTTAAGGATAGGTTCTGAAGCCCTTCCTTACAAAAGTCGACAAGTCCTCCCCATATATATATGTGACCACACGTACAATGAAATTGGTAGGGATGTAACATAATCTTTCGCATTTTCTTAGGGCTTAGATGGATATGTAGGCTTCACACGCTCAATTATTCGGATCTTAGCTGCACAGAGAGTCTTTTCAACCTTAGCATTCAATCTTCATCTAGTTACCAACCTGGTGTGATCACTCATGTAGGGTAGCTTGACATATACATCCTTCTTAGAGGCAAGTTGGAGTATAGGTGTCTTGGTGTTCCGACCACTTCATATCTCCTTATAAACTTCTCTGGATAATTATTATACATATTTCTATAACAAGTATTTGTGAGATCAGATTGTTCGAAATGTGTTACGCAAATCATGATAAATATTGATTTCATGGAGGATTTAGTCATGAGCTGACATCAGTTAGAGAATCATTGGAAAACCTAAGAGTACTGGACAGCTGTTTCGTCCTAGTTTGGGACTCTTCAGCAGTACGCACACACCGGGATTCGAACCCAGGACCTTCTGGTTACAAGGCGAGCTCGTATACCATTGAGCCACTGGGACCCGATCCAATGGTCCTTGAATTCTAACTTCTGCCGATTCACGACATAGCGCGACCACTTCGCAATGTCTTCTTCGATGAGTTACTGCCTCATCTCCAACCTGCTGTACCCTACTGGTCCCGGCTTCCCACTAGAACCCCAGGTTAACTGCCTGAATAGGGCCAGTCACTAGTGAGCACAGATTAATTTTCAACTGATGTCAGCTCTTGATTAAATCCTCCATGCAATCAAACAAAATCCCTACAAAACCAATACTTGAAAATATTGATTTGCTTTATTCGAAACAATGCCTATGATACTGTTGGAATTCTCAGAATTCGGTACAGTAGTGCATCTGATTTACTCAACAAGAACAACGACAACAAGAAATTTACCATGTAATGATTGTTTTCTGTTGTAGTTTTGAGTAAATTATATTACATGGTTCAGATAAATTACCTCTTATTGTTATTCTGTCGAAACTCACTGAATTTGTTACTTTTTCCTGAGGGTTTTTTCTTTTAGTTTCAGGTTGAAAATAAACCAATTCCATGAGAAATTTGTGATGAGGTTATTTTCAACTTCAATCGATTAGTTATTATGTGACACTTTATTTTCACACAATGAATATTCGAGCTGTGTGAATATAGACAAATAGACTGACACTCTAGTCATATGCTTCCAATGACCTTGAGGATAATCCAGACCATATTAACATATTATTGGTTGTTCATTTATTGTTTAGTGAATGCCTTGATTTTTTGAGTTAAATAATTTCTCAAGGTAAATATAATTAATTGCTAAACTGTGGTCATTGGGACACTAGGATTCTAATTCATTTTGTTACCCTTTCTACAGGATTGATCACAAGCTTACATCATTTAAAGAACCATTCTAAACCAGCAGGGAGTACTGGATCACAGTTTCATCCTGTTATAGAACACTTCAGCAACACGCATATACAGAGGTTCAAACCCAAGTACTTCCTGCTGCAAGACGAATTCGTAGACCGTTTAGTCACTCAGGCTGCTCCAATAGCTGAAGAATTCCATCTTCTTCTTATTCCCGACACTATGATACAGTCTCCAGCCAGAGTTATCGGCGAGTAAATGTTCTCTTACCTGGCCTAGTGAACCCGGTTTATCACGAATTTTCACTAGAACCCCAGGTAAATTCCTGTATAGAGCCAGTCGCTAGTGTGCACCAGATTATTTTTAAGCACTGGTTTACAAGGATTTGATTGGTTACAGGTCTGATCATGAAAGAGGTTTTCTTAACATTGGCAGAAGCTTTACGTCACGCAAACGAGTAAACGTTGAATTCAGCAGTAGCAGAGTTTGTGTATGAAGACATATGAGGTAGATAAATGCTGATGGGGTAGACATCATCGGCAGCCAGTGTTTATGTTGTGGTTCTGTTCTCAGAGCTGAGTATTTTCATTGCACAATGAGTGATATGTGTGTGTGCGTGCGTGTGGTGAATATACAATATAATTAAATATTGTCCCCGGGGGCATTTTATGCACCAGCTACATACTTTAATGTCCTAAGCTAAGACACAGACATGATTTCATATCATTACTTTCGTGAAAATTATTGATTCATACACTAGACCCTCAGTATCCTTGTCATCAATTCAAACACAACTCCACTTACCGAGTTTTGCGTATTCACGTAATATGATCAGTTCTCATCGTGATGGTGTGGCTAACTGACAACTGTATGGGATCGGAAATGGTTTCTAAGTAAAACTTGAGGGTTATTCATAAAAAAATCATGAATGTTAGACTCTGTCTCAGTGACGTTGATATGATATCCTATGAGGAATGTTGAATTTCTCCTGTGCAATGTCACAAAATGATCCGTGAATGCCTTAAGATATTTTTTTCCGAAATTTGATGACGATTTAGTATCTTTCTAGTAATTTAGACTATTTAAACGTGGATGGATATGTTTGAAAACTAAGGGTATGTATAGTGTTGTAGAGTACTAACAGTACTACCGACATATGTAATGAGAAATTAAATACTGTTTGGAATTAGGAAGGCACTACAGAAGTGAAACATAAGTTTCACTGAAAACAAGGTCTTATTCGTGTAGACTCACAAGAGGATATGAATTCATATTTCGCATTTATGAGATTATTATTACCATTGTTATTTTCTCTCTAAGAGAAATGATCAGTTGAACCCGTGGGAATAAAATATCTTGAAGTTCTTGACTGAAGTCATAGTTAGTTGGGTTCACTGTGCCAGGATAAAGAGAATACTCATCGGTGACAACGGTTGGCAGTAGTTCTATATTGCGAATTAATAATAGTTAAGAATCCATCGTCAGACAGTGGGAAACGAGAAGACAGGGATATTTTGGACCGACGTGAAGAACCTAGAAGACCTGGATTTCGCGTGTGGATGATTTATGTTTGATGTCACACACAATCGAAGACTTACAAGCGAAAACCGACAAACTGGTCGGAGAAGCAGCTGGTGAAGACAGGACTCCAGGTGAACATAGACAAGACGGAGGTGATGAAAATAACCAACCAACAACAACAACAGCAGCATCCAGCGTTAATCACCATCAACGAGAGGGATTTGAGAGAGGTTACTTCATTCACTTCACTTATCTAGGGAGCATTGTCTCAACTACAGGAAGTCGGAACGGACGAGGATGTCAAATCGAGCGAGAATCGGGACGGCGAGAAACACATTCACCTATCAACCTGAAACCAATCTGGAAATCTTCGTCACTCAGCATCAACAGCGAAATCGGGTAGGATTTTCAATGCAAACGTCAAGTCAGTCAGCTCTTCTATACGGATCAGAAACTTGGCGGACGGGTCACAAAGAATATTTCCAACAGCCTGTTGGAGACCTTTATCAACCAACAGCTGTCTTCGCTGGATCTATACTGAAGATCAGATGGCCGGGCCGGAAAGAATCACCAACAAGAAACTATGGGAACAAACAAAACAAGAAACAATCACCAACCAATGAATATGCAGGAAAAAGTGGAGATGGATTGGACACTCACTGAGGAGGCCGGTTGGTGACATCGAGCGCGCGTCAGGCCATTGCTCGAGTGGAACCTGAAAGGGACATGGAGTAGATGGTGTGAAGAGGAGTTGAAACAGTATGGACTAACATGGATACAGGTGAAAAGCACAGCAGAAGCAAGACAGAAGCAAGTGGAGACGTGCAGTTGAAGCCCTATATTCCACTAGGAACCCAAGGGAACAATAACAGTAATAAGAAGAATCCATCGGCCATTATGTCCCTGAATCTTTGAGTGGCACGTGTCGTGACCAACCTTAAAGTCCTCTAATATGGTTGTGAGTGTTCACTGGTGAATAATCCCAGACTAAGATGAAACTGCTTTTCCGTATTCCTCAACTTTAAATGATAGTCTAACCAATGTCAGTTTGTGGGGAAATCGATTCAGTAAAGAATAGAAATCAAAGTCAAATGACCTTCAGCCAACCAATCAGACCGCCCAGCACTAGAAATGGATGCTGTTCATAATCTTCTTTGCAAGTTTCACCTAGATTTGGTTTATCACTTCTGTGTGGGAAATTGATTGATTGGGTGGACTTAAACATGCATATACAGAAGTATAATCACTTTTCAGAAATATTGTCAGGCTATTGATGCTTACGCATTCAGATACAATTACTACCACATCAGGAAGTCTTTAGTACCTGGTGAGTAGTACATTATGGTGATTTTCTAGATTCTTTCTTCTAAAAAATCAAACCTCTACCTTATATAAATATTGTGTATATGCCACAATTGGTCACTGAGACGACCAGTACCTGCGACACCTGCGAAAACAGAAAATACTTAAGTGTCAATAGTGTAGTGGTATCAACACTGTTGGCATACTGATGCACAAAGGGTCAATGGAATTAATTGTGTACCTGGAGTAATTGGTGTCTTCCTTCATACTGACAAAATAGTACTTATTAAAGGAAAAATGATTTGCAGCTGGAGAAAAGCAAACCATGGTTGAATACTGGGACTGTACGACACAAATCTTCAAAAAGGGTGAGTAGAACGTATTCCAGACAGAAGTACCGCTGTTTTAATACCAATAATACATTGACTAGTACTTCTAGACACTACCAGTCATGCAGATGTGTGGAGAGGTTATCCGCAAGTGTGATGATTAATTATCAACATAAGGCTTTATCCATCATCAAGCCAATCATTCTTCTGAACTGGAGAATTCTATAAGTGGAACTCATACAAATTCCATTAAATAATCTGGGACCATCAGAACTGTAAGTCTGTCTCGAAATGATATAATACACAGTTATTTAGATGAATTTTTGTATTGACAATGGTTTGATATGTCTACAGACACTTCTGTGAGAAACTAGGGCCGATTTTTCCAGCATATCAGAAGTATGTACCCTGTATTATTCATTTCTGTTGCATATATATCCTGTAAATACACCTTTTTAATACAATTTAATGACAATTTTCACCTACAACTGTCTAACTGGTTGGTTCAAGGTCATTCGAATTTTGGGTGTCTATTCTTTAATATAAGAATAAAACTTGTGCACTGTGGTAGAGTGTAATTCCATTATGGGTAAATTTTGTTTGATAAAGTCTCACAGCGTTATACAGTAATATTTACTGATGACGTTTCGAGCACAATTTATTGCTCATAATCATATCAAGGTAATCACACAACTTCCTAAATTCATTTATATAGTTCCATTGTTTTTCTCTTGATTTTCACTTGATTTGATTAGTAATAGTATTTTCCATATTTCAGGTATGAGTGACGAGTCATTTCTATTGCATGTGTTGGGTGTAGACTCTATTCTTTACTTTTGCCGAATTCTCTATTAAAACTTCAAATCTGAAATTAGCATATGTTCCACACATGTCATCAAATAAGAACATCGCAAATATGTTAATCACACTTTTCGGTTGGCCTTGGAACAGCCCAGATGCTGTTTAAATGAACCAGACTTACACTGATTATTGTCGCCCTATTTTTTATTTATTGATCTGAACAACCATAATCAGATAGAATAATTAATTTTAATGATTTCCTTTTCAAACCATTCAGGCATAATTATTTAAAAACAAAAAAAATATTGTTCAAGCCTCAGACGAGATATCTCCTTCATAAAAGACGTTTTTCAGTTTCCAAATCAGTAGTAGTGTCGAAAGCTTATAACTAGATGGTGTAACTATTAATGCATGTTATCGATCAAATCCACAGACCATAACAATAGTTTGCTTATTCACCTGTCTTAACTAGCTTGTTAAACCTGATTGCGGAGAATAAACATACAACCCCTTGCGTGTGTGTGTGTTTGTTTGTCTCACGTGCCACAAACATACAGATTTTCATTCTAGAAACGGCTAGACCATTTCAAGGTTATAGAAATATTCCCTAAATTCTTATTGGTTAACTGACGAAAACAAAGGTTTCTCTCATCCACACAAACAAACAACTTATGGGCATCTGATTATTGTGACATAGTTTATGCATAAGTTTTAGAGAGTAGGACGGCTAGGATAAACACCGTAGATTTTGGCTGAATCTTATAAGAAATCATGTGAACAGATTGCCTTCAGCGCGAAAATCAATGATTATTCCGAGAAAATAAGAAAAGTAACAGGGAGCTGTCTAGACTAAGTTATAGGGCATAGGCACATGTGGGTGCGAAGTTGTCTGAGATATTTGATGGATGCTGACCAGAAGTAGAGTGTAGGATGCTCATTTTGTCCTGTCAGTTGGGGGCTCGTCAGTGGGATGTACCTGCATTCCCCGTGGAGTGTTGATATACTCAGGCATCGGTTCAAACGCCAAAGCATGCTGGGTGGATACTATCACTCAGTGTAGATCTGACTAACGAGTCTCAAACAGGAGGAAATGGGCATCCTGGATTCCACTGCTGATCACCACCTACCAAAAAATATCATTCTGGTTCTTAGATATCGTCACCTAAACAAGTTGACTTTGGATTCGGTATTAGTGGAGTTTGTGTATGAGGAGATTTGAGGGAATAAAATATTAACTGAGAAGATATCATAAATAGTTGAGAGTTACTTGTGAGGTGGTTATATTCTATGAGCTCGGTTGTTTAGTTGTATAATTGTTGATGTGTGTGATAAGCAATGATGGCGTGCCTACAATATAACTGAATTTTGTAGTTGGTGACTGTGCGCATTCTAACTCTACGGTCATTAACGCATAACAGAAAGAGTAGGTAGTTGATTCAGAAACTCGAGTTTCTACCGCCTTGACAATGGGTTGAAGCAGTGCTCACATCCACATGTTGCGATTAGTTGTCATACTACAGGTGCGGCTCACTGTATAAGAAATGGTTTTCGAGTGTGATATGTAGTCACATGATGTGTGTTTTGTTTTTGACAGTCTGTTATATTTTGCTATGTGTATATGGATCGATATTCCAGTACAACTGAAAATATGCTTTTGTCTGTCTATTAACTAAATAAACAATGTATGACCTTTTTATCACATAACATTACAACCAATTAGAATCCAATGATGGTTAGGTAAACTACTATCTGTCTTATTAGTTCATGTATATTAGTCATTTTCGTATATGCTTTTGTATTGTACACCTTTACACACTGGTTCACACATTTCGTACACTACGTACCCTTTCACTGACACACTTGTGTGACAGTCACTTTTTTCTGGTTTGGAAAATGTCATCGTATCATCGTGAACGTGGTGGTCTTCTGATTTTCCTCTTTCCGCGTCAGGACTATTAACCACTCGACGAGCACATAACAGAGTGTGTTAGTTTTAATAACCTGTGAAAAATTCAAGTTTTCCCTATTGCAGTATCGCAGAATGATTCACTCATGCCTAAAAATACTTTTTCCTCCGACTGTCGATGGCAGGTTACTACCTTTCCAGTTATTTGAGCACTTTGAAGTTGGATATGTTTGAAAATTGAATGCATACATGGTTTTGTAGAGAACTCAAAATATCAGTAACATAACTCTTAAAAGAGTAAATATTCTCTGAAACTAGAAAAGGGAAACATTTATTTCCCGATGCGAATTTAAAACAAACAACAAAGGTCAATAAAGCAGAATTTAACGAATTCATCAAATTTCGTAAAACTCTTCAGCTGAATACTCTACATACAGCGATATATATATATATATATATATATATATATATATATATATATATATGATAGCGTTATTAGAAGACAGAGATTATCTGAAAAATGTGATGTATTTGCGCTATACATTTCGAACAATCTGATCACACATTTGCTTGTCAAGTCAACATATATGGGTAAGTTAAATTAAACAAAGTGACAAAAAAGAATTAAGAATAATTAACGCAAAGTTTTGTAATCCAATCAAATAAGGACTACCAATTGGCTTATCGATTTATTGACAAAACACGAAAGATAAGCAGTTCAAACTGGTCACTGACTCAGTTCCAAAGATAACCTTATTCATGAATTTGGAATTCAAAGGTGATCAGGCTTCAGATATGCTCAGAAACCGTCCCTCTTAGTCATTCAGTAAGAAATTCTATGCTGTACATTTACAAATGACATTCACTAGTCGAAAGTTGTTCTCCATCTCTGTAAAAGATAAGCTCTCTCCTTCGACGTCTTCCGTGTGCATCTATCAATTCACCTGCTCTTATGGAGCAAAGGTACATTGACCATAGTCATAAAACGCCTTTCGTACAGATACAGTGACATATTGCAGCACTGAACGGTGCGAGAAACTCTCTCCTAGAACACTTGATTCACTCCTTTCCCTCCACATGATTTTGAGATCGGCCATCATCTACCAAAATCCATGGTAACTTCCTGGCAGCGTTTTCTTCATTATAGACTTCTAAAGATAGCGGAGGCCTTGGCCATTCATGAATTTAAGCCAAACAGACATTTGTTTACAAAAGAATTATGTACAATCCCTCTCTTTCCAACATCTATACACCTTATGCGCTATTCTATATATGACATTAATTGTCTTGCTGCTTGACATTTAACTATGATTATAATCACAAATATTTTAATTGCATTTCATACTACTATCGTTATTTCACGTGTTCACACTTTCGATCTAGTTCCCTTACCGGATATAATTTCTTAAAAATCACATATACATGATTGCACAGCTTGATAATAAATTCGTTGTTGGAGAGAGTCTCTTCGATGAATATGGTGTTCTTAAGTGAGACCGCCTAATGAATGACAGCAGTCCAGAAAGCGTTTGAACCCTACATAAATAATTATCACTAAACCACCGGCTTTTCCGTTTCAACAGTTAACCACATCATCTTTGAACATGAGAACTGATTATTACTTCTAACCTATAGGAGAAATGAGTATCAATAAGGTATATGAATTCATGCAAAATCGCAGGTAGGTGTTCAACACAAAATTTGACTACATTGAAATAAATTATCTCCGTATAACAGAATTGTAAACCTGAATATGTTACTGATTTTCAGTGTAGTACTATGATATCAAGTGGACGACTAGTTTTTAAGGAGTCATGCGAAATGCTTGACAGTCAGGCCCTTAGATTTAAATAAATGTTCGCTTTCACCTATTCCATAGTTACGCAAACAATGAAATGTCGCGAAAACTAAGTTTATCTAGGTAGACAGATAATTTTGCTCGTGATGAGTGAAATGAACTATCAAATGTGGTTCACTGTCAAGGTAATAAATAATGAATAATCTAGAGTAGCTTAGATATTAGAACAACAGCCATTATTTTCACGTGTACATATAATCTGTGACCAATCGTTGAAACGAAATTCAATTCTCATCATGTGACCAGTCATCAGACAACCAATAGAATACCAGTGAATTTCAGCCAATAAAATTTCAGATTAAATTTCATTTCTATTGGAAAATATGTTAGCGATGTGATTGACTGGACTACCTGAAGCTATATAAACAAGATAAATCAAGCCTAACTCATGGATATTTCTCCGACCTTATACTCCGTTGCTAAATTATCCTGGAACTTCTGGCTGGTATGTCAGGACAGCAGAAGCATCAAATAGTTAGCATTCCCGTCAATCGTGAACCAAGATCATTCGAAAAACAAAGACGTGATCTGTTAACAGGCTTAGAACGTGGAGGTAGTGGGAGTAGTCATTCTGGGAATTCTATCACGCCATATCATGATGACTGGACCGGTACAGTAGACCATTGGGTCAACTCAGCATGGAGAAGATGGGATGAAGATATGCGTCGATTGAGGAGAGGGATGTTTGCATTATTGGTGAGTCTAGTTATTCATAGTTTTGTTTTTCATAATTATTGACTGTCGATTAAGAATTAGAGTGTTCCTTGGGGATGTCTCCATTTTAAAGTTTGCTCCACGCTTACTAGAGTTGACTAGAATTGTTTTTGCAAAATGATACGTATTAACTAGTTAGTTAATAAGATGCAATGATTTTGTATTTCAGCCAGTGGATCATTTTCCTCTATCAACTCATGATCCATTCGCTTTAATGCATCAAATGGAGCATCATATCCAGGATATTCGAGACAGAATGGGTACACTGGATGTTCCGTCTACTGCTTCAGCTAGCGATTTCTTGAAGGATGCCTATGAAGTTGGTGAAGATGGGAAGGTGAGTTGATGTTACTGTGACGCCCATATTGTGTTTTCGTGGGCGTTTGTTTGTCAGTTGGGTTGTGAATTAATGCGTGCTGTTTATTCCTGTTTAGGTACATTTTAAGGTGAGATTTGATGCAAAGGGCTTCGATCCAGAAGACATCAATGTAACATCGAGTGACAATCGTCTGACAGTGCATGCAAAGAAGGAGACGGTGAAAGATGGTGGAAAGAGCATTCGTGAGTTCTGTCGTATGGTTGAGCTTCCACGAAGCATTGACAACAATCATTTGAAATGTCGTCTCACAGATGTAAGTATTCCTTTTTCTAGTTGTGTCGTTTTGCTGATATAGAGGATATAGCATTGTATTGAAATATATGTCACTGACAACTGATGGTTTTGTGACGTGTGATGTTTGTTTCAGGATGGTGTTCTGATGTTGGAAGCACCTGTGAAGGTTCCTGAATATCAGTCACTAACACTGAATGAGTCTGGTCAGGTGGGTGTTCGCCCGAAGTCAGATAGTCAGCTGCAAGCAGTTCCTTCTTCGAAGGCTCTTGTCGTGAAAGGTAAGACTTGTGATAGGATTTAAATGTATGAAGAGGTAGTCAGATAATGATATCGTGTCACTTGAATTATTTGTCTAAAATGACGTTTTAATCTGGATTTTTATGCATACTCAGGTACTCATGGCCCAACGGTTTTGGATGATGGATCTGGTGGAAAGCTCCTGCACGTAGAAGTTCCAGTGGATCCTGTCTACAAGCCTGAGGATTTATGTGTGAATGTGGATTCGGGTCGTGTTGTGGTAAGTGGACGCCATCATAAGGAGAAGCATAGTGCTCGTGGAGGGGCGAGTTCATTGCTGAGTTCAGCCAGTCATATGCAATTCCTGAGACGGTGGATCCACTATCTGTGACTTCTCAGTTAGTTGGGAACACATTGGTTTTGGAAGCTCCATTGATGAAACACAATGCAATCACTCATTAAAAGAAGAGTATGAATTGGTTTAAAACGACTCTAATGTGATTCACTCACTCTTGTGTGTATTAATGTAACTCCAATACATATTCCTCACTAACCAATCTGACTTTTCTCTGTTGTTGTGATTGACGAATTTACTTAACGGAACACTTGCATTTCAATAGAGTTGGTAGTGTAGTGTGTTGTATCAATTGTATGTGGATTGATGATATTAAATTCCTACGCTGAACTCGATAGATGAAGTGATTTCGAACAGTTTCGAAGTTGAGGGCTTTCACTGACAGTTAGCCACAATTCCGTTCTTGTTTGTTGTTGACGTTCATGTGATGGCTGTTATACTCGGGTATTCATGTTTGACAATATGTAGATAAGTCACACTCTAATGGTTTCCTCTTAGTTGTAGTGTTGTGTAATATCTTTCATTTCATAAGTAATGGGACGTGTATACGATTCGTCGACTGTGTATCGGTCTAGTCTCGTTACAGTCAATGATTGTACTTACCCTTTGACGTATGGTTGTTTAGTCTCTTCTGTCTGTCTCTCTGGATTCAACATAGAACTTGGCACCGAAGTGCTACAGTTCGCGTTTCCACGTTCCCAATAGCACACATAGGTAGACAAGAAGATTAGTGGAGAGAAATAATAGAGTTTGACAAGTATAAGAGTGAAAGAGATTGGGTAATTTTGAAAAGGAATATGAAAGATTAGAGAGACTGAATACATCTGCACCGTTGACGACGATTTTGAGCCATGTCACCTATTGTCTCCAGCCATTGATTCCTAGAGTCCCGAGGGCCCCAACCCTGTTACCGAGTAATGGTTGTGTGTTGGATTCAGGTGACTGATGTAATTGAAACAGGTATTCGGACTTCGTTTTTAAAGATCAGAAACTCTGTGGTTGGTAATCGCATAATGGAATTAATGGTTTGGAATTTGACGAGGTAAGAATTCTTATTCAGTGAGAAGCAGAGTAGTCGAGTGTCCACATGACAAATTTGAAGCATATGAGACAAAAAACACTTAGTAAATGTACAAAAGGAGCATACAAGAGTGATAATTTTGAATTAATCACTAAATATAGGAGCGGTGAGTCGAATCTGGGTGTTCGAGACCACTGTTGAATATAAGTGACGCAACAAACCTTGAATGTACACAGAGTTGAAGATTGTATTGACAAAATGCTATCGCCTCTGACATACACGAATGTCAAAACCTAACACATTTTGTAATATTCGGTCTCATTGTGTAGATGATTTAAAGAGATGACTGATGGAGCTGCGTGGTCTGAGTTCACTAGTTGTTCGAGAATCGAGCTAGTAATTGACTCGCATCATCATCTTGACAAGCATGCGGGATAAGTGTTCAGATATGTGTGTAGTTTGGCCAATATTACTAGTTACAAAGGAGAAAGTGAACTTATAAACACACATTAATGTTACCGAAAACAGCAGCATGTCCTTCCCATATCCATTATTTATTTAGCAGCTGTAGAAATTGATCTGTAGCTCAGACGAAAGGAAAGCTTCTCTGAGCAATCTTGATACGCGGTTCTTCAGAATCTCAGCTGAGGTATCACACTTATATCTAACACCTTGATAGTGCAACTTAGTTGGCGTCATTTTGATTCTTTCAGGCTTTTACTTTAACTCCCATGTTTCTCTTCGTGAACTCCGTATGTCATCTGTCTGAGTCTCTCCATTTCATCATCTGTTATATCAAAGGAATAAATCCTTCCTATTCTTGAAGATAGAGAAACAACGGCTAGTTTTGTCTTTCTTTTCAGACGGATTCAACTAGGAAAATTCGCGTATTTTACATTTCTTTGTTGATTGTTGTTGTAGACTGATCTCTGAAGAGAACCGCGATATCTCGTTATTAATAAAACTTTCAAAAAATGGGATTCACAGTTCAACTCTGATTCCACCGTGAACTTGATAGAATAGTAGCAATTGTAAGAACTCCTTCGTTATCATTTCGATATCAGCACTCTTGTCAGATAGGAAAAGAGGTAATACCTTGCGTTTTAGTATATTAATAAGCCTTTACTTAATTTAAAAATATCTTAAGTATTTTTGTTCCGATCAAGTGCATTTAATTGAGAGATTTACCAAGTTCGGACGATTATATCTTCACTTTATTGGACATTGTTTATGAGAGTATTTTTTTATATGGAAATGGAAATACTCTTAATAAACACATCACCTAGTTATAACATGACAATCTTACAATAGAAATGTTAATGAGTCATTAAAAATTATTGATTATTTATCGATCGACTACGTGGTGATGTATATAACTCGTCTAGGCTATACACAAATCAAACAGTTTTTATGCTAATATTCATATGATAGGCATTTTGTAGGTATTTCGATTAATTTCTGTATGGGTTTCGTTAGGAAGGAATATCAGTTAGATGATTATTGAAAACCAGGATCCACTGAACAGTTGTTTCGTCCTCGTTTATCTCCATACAATCGAGTAAATTACACAGGTAACTATGGGAATCACTCATTGTTAGCTTAAATTAATTCTCATAAAAAAATAACAGTGAAATGATGTACAGCCATACTATTTAAGCTATAATCTCTGAGGTGATATCTTGAAAGTGTACTTCAGCAACTGTACTTAACTAGAACGGTTTTAGTTTTCATTCGTCATACATGATACATGTATGTCTACTGAGTGTACAATAAAGTACCGAAATTATATTATTATTGTTCCTTTGGGTTGCAAGTGGAACATAGGGCTTCAACAACACATCTCCACTTGCTTCTATTTTCTGCCATCCTCTTCAGCTGGTTCCACGACTGACCACAATCTCTCATCTCTTCCTCACACGATCTCCTCCTTGTCATGCTCACATTAACGGCCCACTCGCTGCTTTCCATTGGGATTCCACTCAAGTGATTGTCTACATTGCTCGCGATTTCATTCGATGGTTTCCTCAATGTGTGCCAGATCAATCTCCATTTTAGCCTTGATATTTATTGGACAATTGCCTCTTGGTTTGTTCCCAGCTAGAGTTTCTTGTTACTAATTCTTTCCGGGCAGCTGGCCATTTGTTCTTCAGTATGGAGGCAGCCAGAGAAGGAGGCAGCTGTTGATAAAATTCTGCAGCCACCTGTTGGAAATCCTCTTCGTTACACGCAGTGCAAGTTTATGACCCGAATAGAAAAGCTGATTGATTGACTTCACATTTGTATTGAAAATGTGAATCTTGCTTTTTTTTGTCGAGCGTACTGCTGTCTTCTCACTCCCATGGACAGTGTGACGCAAAATCCAGTCCACCACAATTGAGAATCTCATCGGTGATTATAGACAGGCAGCTAGCTTGTCTTACTCCTGTATGTACTTCAACAGAACGCCTCACTGAGTTCTCCGTTGTGGATCACCACCACCTAACACGTGCCATTGTCTTATATCCATCTGTTGAATGAAGTTGACAAAGACTTATGGTATGCCTCAGTGTTGAAGTAGTTTCCAAATTACGTCTTGGTCAACACTGTCTGATGAAGGCCTTTTAAAAGTCGATGAAGGAAGTTGAGGTAGAGAGAGGTTTGACTGTTATTCTATGCTTTGCTCTGTGATGACGATGCGTACAGTTGCAATTTGATCAGCACACGATTTGTCTTTCCTATATCCAGCTTGTTCTGGTTGGTGAGGCGGAGTTCTGTGTATCCAATGCATCCTTTATTCCCTCCAGGATGATGCGACTTACTTGGCATATGTGGAAAAGAGCATGATTCCTCTCCAGTCCCTGTACAGGACTAAGTTGCCCTTTCTTGGCAGTTTGACGTGGTAGTCTTTCTTCCAGTCGATAGGTACCTTTCTTTATTTACAAAGCTTTTGAATTAATGGAGTGAGCATATCTGCCGTAATTTCTGGGTCCGTTACCAATGCTTTGGGGTGCGGGGATTCTGTCATGTCCTGCTGCCTCCACAGCCTTCAGTAGCTTGACCGCGCTTAGACTAATTCCAATAAACTATTTTAAACTCAGATAAATGTACACGATGCTACATAAAACTGACTGATTGACCTGAGTAGTTAGGTACCACGTATGTCAAAAAATGTGAACTAGCAACGCTTGTTAACTAGGTCGAAGTGATCTAAACACCTAATGGTGGCCATTTCTCTAGTTTAGGGCCGATCTCGTAGCCATATACACGATGTGACTCAGCTCACGGAATCGAATCCAATCAATTCATACCACCCGAATTCTGGTGAAACGTTAAATCACAGTCTGAAATTCACAATTTACACAATTCCAAGTGGAATTTCATTGCACTTCCTTTAGAATGTCAAATTACTAAGATCACAATTTCTGATCTCTTTGATAACATAACATGATAACGTCCTTCAAACAACGACATACATCATTTCTGTTTGAGGTTGTGTGATAATGTATAATTTTCTTAATTAGGGTAATTTTGACACTTGGATTAATTTCGGTGAAGATGTTATCACCGACAAATATTAGTCAAAGAATGACCGAAAGTTAAAAAGTACTCTGACTGTGTAGGGTTTAATCGCATTGAGTGTGTAGTGGGTACACTGATGAAGAGTCTCGAAAGAGTACAAAACAACCTTCGAGTACTCCGTGATTTCCTATACTTCTCTGATTGATTTTAATACCTGATCGAATTTGAATCAAATCATGTAGATAGAATCTTTCAATTTGTCTACCTTCATTTCTTCTCAACAATATATTTTCATTTTATCATTAGCAAAACGAAACCTCTCTTATAGCTGGTCAGTAACAGTGAACTAAGAGATCTCCAGCAGTTTAGGAAGACAAATATGAGACAAATTAACCAATGAAATTTCCCACTCTCACTCTATTTCTAATTCTACTGTTTCGCCTACTATCTTCGATTCCTTTGTTGGGCTTGTAACAATAGGATTGTACGCTTTTTTGTTAAATGTTAAAAATAGAAACATTGTACACAACTTTTGTTTAAAACGGTTTACATATAAGGGTAGGACAGAGTAAAAATTCTAAAAAGTAATTATTATTTTTTAAATTTTATTTTCTTTGATTACAGCTTGATTCCACCCCGCATTTTTGGTAAAAGTATGGAATTTTCAACATGGATATCGGTAGCACAAATTTTGCAGGCCGACCATAGATATCAGGTGTGAGTCGGCAGGGGATCGAACCTCGGACCATATGCATGGTCGGCGAGAGTCCTAATCACTGTGCCACAGACGCACAGTAGGTAGGTTGAGAGAGAGATTGATTACTGAAGCCTACCTGCTTCATCGAGTCTACAACCAACACATTCAATAGAAGTGACGCATCATCACTAATACCAGAGATATAGAAGACATTATCACAACCAGTTGATTCAGAGCATGATGAATAATGTTCAAATGTATTCAATTCACATTATAGCATTCCAACAAGTTACTTATTTATTTATATTTCTGTGAAAACATGTTATTTTCCATCTGATTGTACTTTATTGACAAAACTAATGTTGTTTCCGAATGCACTTTATCTTATGTTGATTTTATTCAAATGCCTAATCATCAATTTGTATTCATGCATATAAATGAAGCAAGAAAGTTGTGCAAGTAGTGCTTTATATGATTTTGTGCAGTAATAATTTGTATTCGAAGTGTGTTGATCAGTAAATATTACTATATAACAAACACTGTGTGATTTTATCAAAATAAAATTTTATCCATAATGAAGGTTGTGTGACATTAGACATAAATCGTTTTTGAGGTGGCTGTGTTCTCTGAGCTAGATAGTTAATTTGCAAAGCTTTCATCATCCTACTAGGTGACATCTTCAGCGCATATTTCTATTTGAAGTAAGCTTTTAGATTTCTCCATGAGTTTATTAATCATCTCTCCTGGTGGGTGACCTTGGACGTGATTGGTGATTTTTGTGTGTTTTCACACCTTCTAGGTTATTTGTGTTGGAACTTATTATTTCTTTGACTTGAACTTTCACCCTTTGTGTGTGAGGTTTCTTTCTTATCGGTTGATAAATTTTGTCTATGTCGATGTGTCTATTGATTGATGATTCACTGGAATACTGGACAGGCTTCTAAAAATTCTCTAGCATTCTTGTTGTTTCCTCTGTGTAATATTTGAACCTTGGTTGTCCCAGTCGAATTGATGTCCGTGGTTGTCTGTATGTAGTGATATGAGGGAATGGATATCATGTCTTTTGACGACTAGCTTATGTTCGTGGATACGAAGATGAAGGGGACGTTGTCCACTTTGGTCAATGTAGTGTTTTCCGCAGTTGTTACAATTTATTTTGTAGGTGATGTTGTTTTTATCTTCTTTCGCTGTTGAGTCTTTTGGTTGACATCTTCTTCTGCATCATACATAAATCGTCGACGAAATCCGGATTTTTGATCGGAGACTAGTTAGTAACTAGTGTTGTGTGTCTAGTCCTATCTTTGGTGCAGACTGAATTCTGTTCGTCAAGTTTTCTGTGTGGTCACCATTTTCGTTGGCTCGCCTACACGGTGCACTTGGGATTGTTGAAATTAGATGGTTGGAGGCAATTGGCCAGATGAAGCCTTGCTTGACCTGGGTTTCGTGTTATTTGGCAATCACCAGTCAGAGAGGCGTATATGCAACCTTGAAGAAACTCATACCTGTTCTAACCTAGATCTTCCAGCTTCTTCTCGTCCATACAACGTTTCTCCGTCTTCCCACTCCCAACGGATTGCTGTATAATCCAGTCCACCAGAGTTAGGCTGATCATCGATGATAGTAGGCAGTCCTCACTTCGGACGTTTCTCTGAGTTTTCCACTGTGAATTACATGTCATGTCAAACGATCACATAGCCGTTCAATAAGTTTGACAAAGGTTTGCGATGCACGGCTCCTTATTGTTGAAGTAGTTACCAAATTACTTCGTGGTCGACGCCATCAAAGACCTTTTTTGAAGTTGATAATGTTGAGTTAGAGATTTGACTGACGTTGTGTTGTGATCATTAATACACTTGGCACTTTAAGCTAACGAAATTTCCACCTAGTCGGTTTACAAACCTACTGTTTCAATCACTAGTAGAAACAACAGAGATACGATACGATACCACCGAACCCGCCACTCAAGAAGAGAAGAAGACAGATGATTGAAGTAGTCAACTTTTACTGTCTCGAATCAATGACGAGAGGGTTGACAGCAGTCACATTCACATATATGCTTTAAATGGCCTTGAGAGGAACTAATTACATTGACAAGTTAAAACAGTCAACAACCAATTGGGTTCTAAGATTATAAGTGTGTGTGGGGGGCGGGCGAAATACAAACACTCCTGTACTGCAAAAATAAATGCAGCATTTTTTAAAGAATTAGGCCTATATAACATATTCTCTTCTTTGTTCAATGATCATGCGTAGCATGGCAATTTTTCCCGCACATCAGTTTCTTTTCCTAAATCCAGCATGTTTTAGGCGGAATTTTTCCTCCAGAATCTCCAGGACGACACGATCTAATATTTTGCTTTGCGTGGACAACAGCACGATTCCGTACCAGTTCTTTCATAGACTTAATTCTCCATTCTCTAGAAGTTTAACAAAGTAGCACTTTAAGTGTTGGTTTGTAGGGATTTGACTGATTGGTTACAGAATTTCATCATGAGCTGACATTAGTTAGAGAACCATTGGAAAACCACCTGGGAGTACCGGACAGCTGTTTCGTCATCCTATTTTGGGACTCTTAAACAGCACACACCCACCGGGGTTCGAACCCAGGACCTTCTGGTTACAAGGCCAACGAGCTCGTAGACCATTAAACCACTGGGACCGGATCTAATGGCCAGCCCATGAATTCCAACTTCTGCCAATTCACGACATAGTGCGACCACTAGCGCCTCTTCCAATCTACCATAAGCAGATGCAAATGTAGATTTCACCAGAAATAGACATCTGTTAGAGAATCACCGGAAACCACAGAACACTAGTTTGGGGCTTTTCAGCAGCGCACACCTTCCACTTCATTTAATGTCATTGATAAAATAAAAATTTATAAAATAATTATTAGTATACCAAATATATATACGCCTGGAACGTTGATTAAACTGGTATTTAAAACAAACGCCAAATCACTCCATTCGGCACATATATATTGTGCAAAATGTCTATAGATTCGTTACACAAATTACTTTTGGCATTTTCAACATTAATCTTAAATATACAACATAATTAATTAAAAGTCACATGACATATATAATGTAGAAAATGTAACCGGAATATTAAAGTATCCTAGTTTTCTAGGTCCTAAATTAACTGGATTGAACGCAATCAACAGTGACATGTGATATTTAGGTGAAGCTAGTAAGAATTTGACACCACCGTAGACTACAATTCTGCCATTTCAATCTCAAAGGAGCACCGAAAACTCATAAACTCATACAAAGAAGCCGCATAAGCTTTTCGCAGAAACATTGATTTCAAAATTCTCACAAGAACAATCTATTTACAGTATGGATAGTTATTTGAATATTTCAACTAATTTTTCAATCACACCACCCTTTCGCATGATCTGTATCTCTTTTGTACTAACATTGGATTATCCTCTTTTGACTGAATCTTTGATACCGCTTCACTTTGTTGCTGTTGTGTGGTGGTGGTGGTGATGTTGATAGTACTGTGTGGTTGTACAATCGTGGCTTTGTTCGAGTGAAGTCAAGGTTACATACACCATGGAGTGACTGTTTCACCTAGGACTGTCTATTTGTGCTTCTGGATACATGAAAACAGAGTTTTCATCCCATTTTTCTGCGAATATTCCTGTTCATTCTCAAGTAGTCTATAGTTCCATTAGGTTGTAGAAGAGTTTTACCGCCTGTTACGTATTTGATAACGAAGAAACCTCTGGATTCAATATCTTCTGGATGACATTATTGAGTTAGTTTTGTATTTTTGATATGAGTTATTATAGTTGTTCAATAGTTCCACATATTCCATCACGTTGAGTCGTCTGTGCCTGGCTCTTCAAAGTAGGGAAGACTGTCGATTAGCTTCCTACTTTCAGGCCGATGTACTTGAGTTCTGGTCATTACAGGTTGATGATCCCAGTAGAAGAAATATTATTTGATGGTAAACACCTAATTCCACATAAATACTGTGAGATCAAGTGAATAGGTTAAGGCACTCGATCAAGACTACTCAGAATATCTGTATACACAAATGTAGCAATACATCTTTTTATAGTTACAGCATAGGGTAGAGTGAAGTGAACTTAGTAAGCCTGATGTAGTAAGGTAGAGACAGTTTGACTACTGAATATCTGTTCATCAAATCAATAAGCGATTCATTCAGCAGGAACGATTCAATAAGCAAAATTCATACTGTGAATTCAACAACATTTCAGAGGACAAATTTATTCAGTCCTATTTTTTGGACGAATCCAGGACCTTCGGATTATGAGGCAAATTCTTTGATCATTCAATCACTGAATTCTAAGTTTGGAGAAAGTCAGCGGAGATTATCTATGCTCAAATCTGACTAGGTTGACTCCTCTAGTCACCAACCCTGACTAAAACTTGTGGTCAATTCGTCCTGCATTGAGTCACCAGTAAGCACTAATGAGTACAATGCAACACTTGAAAATTACTCTAGTGCCCATCAGTGACGGATTATTGAATGAATCTGTCTGAACTTGCACCGATAAGTTGGGTTTGAGAACAAATACTCACTGATGAGATTCGTTTGAGGTGGCGCTATATATAACTCAAATTGGCAGAAGTTAGAATTCATGGGTAGGCCATTCGACTCCATCTCAGAGGTTGATGCAGCAGGGTGTTCGATTAATAAATGGCTACATTATTATTTTTCTGAAACGAAGCAATACACTACTACTACTGCTACTCTACCCAGTGTTCCTCACAGTGCTGTTATTTCTTCGTTTCTGTTGCTTTTCTGCTTTCTTGACTTGCCCCATTCCGGTGACTCAATTTTATTGAGTATATTGATGATCCGATAGTTTTCGTGTTGGCCATATCTCGGTTAGATTGTCCCAGAATGAAGGGCTGCTTTTCTATAGTTTGGTTTGTAAGGGTTAGTTATGTTTTTAAGAGTTGATCACGGATTGATATCAGTTAGAGAACCATTTAAAACCAGCAGGGAGTACTGGACAGCTAGCTGTTTCATCCTAGTTTGGGAATCATCGGCAGTACTCACCCACTGCGATTCGAACCCAGGACTTTCCGGTGAAGTTGAAAATAAGCTGAATATTGAATACCTTAGATTACGCGTTTCCTCTGATCCTTCCCACAACTTCCAACATTATGATGATTTCTAGAAAAATATTTCGTCTAACTTTCTACGTAAGAAAGTGAAGACAATCTTATATCCCTGAAACTGTACTTCTAAAGTTTGTTGATTCATTTATTCTACCTATTCTTCTCTATTGTTCTCCAGAATTCAAACTCCCCTGATCTACTTAAGAAAGCTTTTGTTACTTTTCGAAGGGTAATAAATGCTCTCACTGGGGAGGATGGGGTACCGTTAAACCAACCTGTTAATACAGTCGTTGATAGACACATGGACTCGTGCAAGAAATGAGAGAATATCATCTTGTTGACGACTGAGAATGCTGTCCATGATCAACTGTCTCCTTGCATCTCATCAGATAAATACTAGAAGGAACTATAGAAAACTATAGAACTATAGAAGCTTGGCATTCCAGTGAATCATCAATCAATCGACACATCGAGATAGACAAAATTTATCAACCGATAAGAAAGAAACCTCACACACAAAGGGTCAAAGTTCAAGTCAAAGAAACAATCAGTTCCAATACAAGTAACCTAGATGGTGTGAAAACACACAAAAACAACCAATCACGTCCAAGGTCACCAGGAGGAATGATTTATAAACTCGTGGAGAAACCTAAAAGCTCACTTCAAATTGAAGTATGCGCTGAAAATGTCACCCAGTAGGGCGATGAAAGCTTCGCAAACTAACCATCCAGCTCAGAGAACAAAACCACATCAAAAAAAACCTTATCCTCAGGTGACTAAGCATACAAACTCTATGATACTTTATTAGGCACACATTTTATGTGATGAGAAAAGTCTAAGGCATGAAACTACAAACTCCTCCTTGGTTTTCAGCAACTTTTCAATTGACAGACGGTTCGAGAAGAAATCCACGTTGAAATTTTCATCATTATCAACCATATTCATTGTCTCGAAAAATAATCATTTATTCATAAGTAAAAACACAGTTTTTGTTCAGCCAAGAAATTTCTTTTCAACGACTTCATTTTCAAGCTGTACAGTCGTATTTATATTACAGAAAAAGGTTATTAAGTGGCACTAAATAATTGCTCAGTCAATGTACGTATATATGTGATAAAAGTTATAAGGGGTAGAGTTGAAGTGGATAAATTACAAAAATATTAAAGATTATTCTATAACAAAAATGTCAAGTGTTGTCTAAAAATTTTGAAAATTAGGAGTACGATTACGATAAGAATGAAGATGTGAAGTGAAGTGGAAAGAATTCAAGTGGTAAAATAAAATAAAAACTAGAAAGAAAATTATTATGACCAAGGTAAAGAAAGGGGTTTGACAAAACGCTTT
Source organism: Trichobilharzia regenti (assembly GCA_944472135.2). Classification (NCBI taxonomy): domain Eukaryota; kingdom Metazoa; phylum Platyhelminthes; class Trematoda; order Strigeidida; family Schistosomatidae; genus Trichobilharzia; species Trichobilharzia regenti. Next base: position 84,774 of record CALYDD020000322.1, on the reverse strand, counting down.
TGAACACATAATTTAGGTTTCTGTTCATGTATAGCTAAAGCTTCGGCTATGCATAAGTGAAGAAAACGTAAACTTTTGGATCGATTCGATTTTGCCATGTATATAACTTTGAAAGATGAATCACGTGGGGCTAAATGACCAGACTCTAACAGGTGATCACAAATAGACGACTTTGCAGTTCTACGTTCGCCTTTCATTAACCAAACCGGATAGTGTTCAGCTACACGTTTTCGGAGATTACGCTTACAACGTCCAATATAAACAGCTCCACAAGAGCAAGTAAAAGAGTAAATGCACATAGATGTGGACAAAAGCGGTAATCTATCCTTGACGCATTGTCTAATCATATTTCGGCTGGTAAAAACTAGTTGCAGGTCAGCTGCAGGAAAAGTGCGTTTAATACATTTAGATAAACGATTTTTAATCAATTCTGAAATGGTGTCACCTTTGAATGCAAGACTCATAAACAGTTTTTTCTTTGGTACTGTGACTTGTCTCGGGGCGGATTCTTTCTTGATGTTACGTTCAATGAACCTTGTGGGATAACCATTGTTAAGGAGATTTGATCGAAGGTTATCTAGTTCCCTATCGATTGTCTCTGCAGAGCAGATTTTACGAATTCTGGAGCATAAGGAATGAATAAGATTTCTCTTTCTCCCTAAAGGTACCCAACTGTTGAAGTTAGTGTACTGCCCAGTGAATGTTGGCTTTCGGTAAATCGACCTTAGAAGCGTTCCATTCTCTCTTCTATCTAGCTTAACATCAAGAAAGTGAAACGAAGAATCCGACTCTTCTTCGATCGTGAAAAGCAAAGATGGGTGAGAACCATTAAATATTCTAAGAAGTTCGGCAGTTGAAGTGTTTTCATCACATACAATGAAGGTATCATCAACATATCTTTTATACATAAACAGACTATCGATGGTTTCCTTTAGTGGGCCATTCTCTAAGCTTGCCATGAAAACGTCCGCTAAGAGCGGTCCTAAAGGAGACCCCATGGCGACTCCATCCCTTTGGTTGTAGATGACATCATTAAATCTAAATTGCACATTCAGTGTGCATCTCAATAGTAGTTGTTTAAGATAATCAGTTGGTAAGCCAATGTTCATGCTATTTGAATCAATATACTCGCATAGATAGCAGATAGTGTCTACTAGTGGTACATTTGTGAACAATGAACAAATATCTAACGAAATCATATGCTTACCAGTCACATTAATTTCATCAACACAACTGACGAAGTCAAAAGTGTCGGAAAGACTATGTTTACATAGATTCAATCTAACTGGTTCCAGAATTTCCGCAAGCCATTTAGCGGTAGAGTGATACGGTGAATTCAGCATATCCAATACAGGTCGCAGAGGGACATCATCTTTGTGCACCTTTGGAAGACCATATAAACGAGGGATAGTTGAACCAGATGGTTTAAGCTGTTCATACATATATGGAGTAATGATGCATTCTTGCTTCAATTTCGTCAAAGTTTTAGATAATTCCTTCTCAATATTATCTGTCTTGTCCTTTTGATCGGGTGATTTTAGAAATTTTTCTTCATCACTCAGGATGGTACATAATTTATTGACATAATCATCACGATTAAGAATATTTTTACATGATCCCATAACTGGACGAATCAGTATTATGTTTTTGTTGTTAAGCAATTCATTTAGTTGTCTTTTGTGTTCTTTTGATAACATTTGTCGTTGTCTGCCTTGCGTTCTTTGGTACTGGTAATAACAATGAAGTAATGAAGATTTGAATTGTTCAACGTCTTCGCTAGACATTGGACTCAAGTCATGTGTTTGATTCATGAGATTTTCAAACTGAACTTTTGTGTCTAATTCGTTGACTCTGGACGAAACAGTAGAGAACTTCAGACCCAGAGATAGGATTTGCATTTGAATATCCGACAAAGTTAAATTAGAATAGTTAAAAACGTATTTCTCTGGCGAATCCGGAAACTTAAAGTGAGATTCGATTGTTTTACAACTTTTCAGTATATTTATTTTAACATCTTCAGATCGTTTCTTTATAACGTCAGAAATATAATCCTCAAACAGGCTACATTCTGTCTCTGTTAGTTCAAACAAGAAATGCCTACGTTGAGATACGTTATTCTCAAGTTCCGGAAGACGCGTTTGTATGGCATCGATCAGGTTCAACGCATGACGCTTAAGAGTTCGACCGTTTGGATAAATATGATTACGGCGTAAAATTTTCCAGTAAAATTTTGGATATTCTCCATTCTTAATGCAGCTTTTGAGAGTATCAGAATTAGCATTCGCTTCCGCAAGCTTGACAGAATATCGTAGAAACTCACTAAGTCCCTTTACTGTCAATCGGTCCTTGCACGCCTTTAAATCTCGAAAAATACCCATTTATTCATAAGTAAAAACACAGTTTTTGTTCAGCGAAGAAATTTCTTTTCAACGACTTCATTTTCAAGCTGTACAGTCGTATTTATATTACAGAAAAAGGTTATTAAGTGGCACTAAATAATTGCTCAGTCAATGTACGTATATAATAGTATTGTACAAAAACTATGAAATCATATCACCAAATAATAATAATAATATCAACTACCTGAAGGAACTACTTCTCACATGACGTTTTATAGCCAATTTAAATTCAATGAATAATTCTACTATGTACAGAAAGATGGTGTATCTATGAGGTCTCCTCTCGGCCCACTCCTAGCCGACTGCTTCATGGCGAGTCTCGGAAACAACATCTTTCGTCTTTTGATAAGTTAACTGCACTCATACATGAGATACGTAGATGATACGTTAAAAATTTGTGATAAAAAAGTCGACTTAGATTATCTCCTCAAAACCTTCTACGAGGTACACCCATCAATAAAATTCACCTCAGAACGTGAACCGAACAAGACATTTTCATTTCTCCATTTACTGCTTACCAGAAGACCAGACTGCATCATCCAAAGATCAATATATCGTTAGCGAATATGGACGGGACAGATTATCAACCTCCAGAGCTTCGTCCCACTGATACGAAAGCAAAACCTAGTACGTACATCAAGTTCAAGGATTAGAAAAATTTGTTCGGAACACACTATAGAAAATGAGTTAAATTCATTATGTGAACACCCACTAGATAGCTGGTATCCACCAAGATTGATCGACAAATACAACTGTTCTTAAGAAAACTCTCTTCATCAACCTGGAATTCAAAGGTGACATCGAAGCAGAAATTCTACGAAATCGCCTTTCTAAATGTCTGAAGAAGACATTTCAAGCAGACACCCTAAGTGTCACATTCTCCAGCAGACAGTTAATCCAGTCTAACGTTAAGGATAAGATACCGCTTTTGGCCACCTCAGTAGTGTGTATTTATCAGTTTACTTGCTCGTGTGGAACAAAGTGTATCAGACGTAGACAACGTCAAGTACACAAACGTATTCTGAAACACTGTCCAGAGTGGCTAGTCAGAGGAGAGAAGAAGAATACTCGCAGCCCCATCCTCGAACACTTTGTTATCTCTTGACATCGAGCACCCCCACCATGAATGCTTCACAGTGCTACACAGCGTCCCTCAGTATCCTACTAAAGGACTTCGCTTACGCCATCTGAACATAGTTGTTTATTATTAACGTTGCGCATTCATAGAGATTTTATATAAAAACACTTTATCATCTTTCCATTAGTTCATGTCCACTCTATTCAACCATCTTGATTTGTCATTTTCTCCCGTTTAATACGTCATGCCAACTTCGGCCTCTTTTCTAACTTCCATTAGTCACCCCATCTAGGTTACACCTTACATTACGTAATACTTTTTCAAGGATAAATTTTGCCAGTATCTAATCGGCCTTATGAATTCTTTGTTAATTATAATTACGATCGTACAGTTTATCAAAATGAATCGTCGGAAAGAAAATTTTCTTCGCTATTTAAATCTTCCTTTTATGACTAACTATGGGAGTATTTCGTTCAGTATTCATTTTCTACAATTAACTTAGCTAATTTTCAATGGAGTCACATTTATCAAAGTATATTTCATTTGATACATTTTGAAAGAAACAAAGTTTCAGGATGAATACTCAACTTTTTAACTATGAATTATGTTTAATTTCAAAGTGAACATTTATCACTTATTCTAAATGGCTGATATTGTTAGTGAAAATACTGTATTGAAAATTTAGTTCATGATTTCATATGTATGTGAGTGTGTGTGCGTGTGTTAAGCTGTCTTAGGAACCTGTCACCATGACAACCCTATAAATAATTATAATCTTGGATTAAATCGACAAAATACCCAGTGTACAGTAGATTTTTTAAAAATGTACGCGTAGTGAAATGAAAGAACTATTTACAGTTTGTTTTGCTTAAATAAAATTTCTTTGGTTTGATCATGGATTCATACCAGTTAGAGAACCGTTGAAAATTAACAGGGAGTACTGCCAGATGGCTATTTCATCCTCCTAGTTTGGGAATCATTGGGAGTACGCCCCCACGACAGGGTTCGAACCAAGGATCTTCCGGTTACAAGGCAACCTCGTATAGCATTCAGCTACTAGGACCCGACTCAATGGCCATTCCATGAATTCTAACTTCTCCAATTTGTGATTTTAGCGCGACCACCATCCTAAATAAAACTTGTCGTGAATATCTAAAGGTGGAATTATTTCTACATAACTTAAACATATCATCAATGGTTCAGTGGTAGAAGACTGCTTACCAACCGCAAGGCACGTAGTCCAGAGTCCATATCCTGGCAGCTTACCCACTAGTAAACCCGATAAAGAAGAAAAATCCGCGAGTGAGGTTACCCATTGAAACTTTAAACCTAAAACTTGAGGTTCTATATTTTGTTCGGATTGCAAAGGAGTGAAAGAAAAGACGGCATACAGCAATGTTTCATAGAAGTCATTGCTTTCTCCGTTCTCGACATCTTCAAAGGCGAAATTAAAGTGACAGTGACTTTGAACAGTCAATCAAAATTCATCTGCCGAAAAAGTCCCATACTCGTTAAAAAAGAAAGTTTTTAAAAGCATTACAGACATGATATCACACTGGATAGTCATCTCTAATGGATTGCAAGAGTCTATCCCAGTTATTCTCACGATAATCCATGGCGAAATCATACCATACGTGAGAGATGTATTCATCCAAGTGACTGTAGATCATGGTACTTTGAAATCTATTCATATTTCTGACACTGATTTTAATCTAACCCTAATCCCCTTAGCCTTAGCCCTCAGCGTTAACAGAAATAAGTATCCTAGGCATAAGCAGAATACTGTACATAACCTCATCAACGAATTTTCTCATATAGCATGATTTGATTTCGAATGACATCTCGTAGCCTACTCCTTCTTGAAGGAGAACTTCTCACAGACCTTGACTATGTCTCTGATATTTCGGCTTAGTCTACTCAATGGGTAAGTTAACATGCGCAATCTACTTTTTCCCAAGTGTTGGTCCTCACGGATTTGATTGGTTACAAGTTTAATCACAAGGTGACATCAGTTAGAGAGCCACTGGAAAGCCACCAAGGAGTACTGGACAGCTCTTTTGTCCTGCTGTGGAACTAGTGCTCAAAACCAGGATTTTGCGGCTATGAGGCAACATCATAGACCATTCAGCCGCTAGCACCCTAACCAATGGCTCATGAATTCCGACCCCAACCGATTCTGCCCATCTAGGTGGATCAAAGCATTTTCTTAGAGACGAAGTTCTATAACAATGTCAATTCTTTATTTTGCTTATAAGCCAATCATAAATATCCTAACACCAGAGACTGAAGGTGATTTGATTGACTAGTTAAGAAACAAGCATGTTGATGCAACTATTCTTGACCCATTTTGTTTTCTTCACATGCCGATAATAGACGTCGTTGAGCCTTAGATTATGATTCGCTAATAAGGAAAATGGCCTTGTCACTTTCATTGTCTTTAAACACTAGTTCCTTAAAATAGGAAACAAAGTAGATGAACAATTTCTCCGAAGGCTCTATTCACGATAAGAGAAGTAGGTGTGTGGAATCACTAAGCAAAGTGATATTCAGTCACTCATGTGAAAGGTAGGCAATTATCGATTGCAATAAGTGTATAGCAGATAGTTGAGGTTAGGAATTAGGTCAAATAATGATCTGAACAGAAAATTCAATATTCTGATTAAAATGAACCTGCGTTTTATTTAAAATTATTCCGATTAAATTTAAACTATAAATACTAACGAAAAATATCAAAGATTTCTTTCTGACATTCATCTGAAGAAGGTAGCAGTCATTCACTTTGCTCTGGATAACTAAAAGCTTCCACCTGTCTACTGCATATATTCTCTCTCGTTTTAATCGATTTAGACATGACCTCTATTGGTATTATCTACTCTCGTGAGTATTTAAAATGTTTTCAAGCTTCTCATTAGCAAGTTTCTACTAAACTTAAAGAAAGGCCTGATTGTGGGTGGCAACGTGTCCCAGTGCATGAGATAACTGTTCTTCAGTTAGGTTTTTAGGTCTCAAAATTTACTTCTGAACTTCTTACAACTGACTTTCAACTAGATATCGTGGATGGATTTCTTGAAGGAGACGAAGCAGATACATCATAATCGAATGGTTTTGCGTTTCAGCCCAGAGACCATTGTGTCACAGGACATCCTATCAATTAATATTTTACTTGAAGATATTGTGGGAAGGGGAAATATCATGCAACAAACTCCTCTGAAAATTCCATACACTTTACAAATCCTGTTCAGAATAAAGATATTATTATATGATTTTTAAACGATAACAGCTGTCGCATGGTGTTTCCTTGTATAGTATAGCAGACACAGTAATGCATATTACAGCTGTGTAAAAAAAAGTAGTCTCAGTTGACGTTCAAATATTATCGCCGGAGTGAATATCTGTGAAAAGTTGACCTCAAAGAACCACCCAGATTTAGAGGAAGTAGAGAAAGGACACTCCAAACCAAATCATGTCTGCGTTTATGCATTTGGTGAATGCATTCCGTGAAGACCTAGTAAATTTTAATGTTAGTTAGGGTAAGAGGTGGGTTAAAATCAGTGTCAGTAATATGAATGGATCTCAAATTACTGTGATCTGCAGTTAGCTGGACGGAAGCATCTATCACGCATTGTATAAATTCTCTATGGATTATCCCTGGAGCAACTGCGGTACACTCTTACAACACAAGTGTATTATAATATTTGCAGCGTTTTTTAACGATTAAGTGATATTTTTGGATCTAAACTGTGATTGGTTGTTCAAGACCAATGTGTCTGAAATTCACGAAACATCCATAAAACACCTTTAAAACAGTCACACGTGATATGTGATATATATATATATATATTCTATCTCACTTGGAGATAGTCTAACTTATGACAATTAAAGTTAGCCATGATGTGTTTTCGCCTATAGTATAGTTGACAGCGCAAAAACCATTCCAACCTTTTAGAAAGTTTCCAATGCAGCCGAATGTAATATCTGCGGTATTACAGTGCCCCATCAAACACGCAGTACAAAATCACAAAAGTCTAAGCACAACAACAAAAAACTACATGAGAGAAGTCAAATTGTAATTAACTTCCCTAATTTATCATAATATCATGGAGGCGGGAACGAAAGAGCTGTAATCCTCTTTGGCAGTATCATATATCCTTAGTCAATTTCAAAGTTTTATATCAGCTTCTTACACAGCTAGACTGTCTGTCTGATGTCATGACTTGTGATCATGGGGTATAAGCTTTCCCGGGCCTAAAAATCCTAAAGCAATTCCGCCTTATATAGTATTTATGTAACCTATCGATGTATAGCTTAACTCATGTACTGATTAATGGCTAGCTCATTACGCATAGCTCACAAATATTGTTGTGGATGGTTAACTTTAGCCTTAGTATATGTGTTGAAAGCCTTTCATATGCTTGATTAGTTGGCAGAGTGAAAAATTTCATCAAACTTAGTTGCTTCAAGCTTCGTACTCAAAAGACTGATATCATCAGAACATTGGGACTCAAGTTAAGCTTGAGTGTAGTAATCTTAGTAATATGAGATTTCTGCGGATTTAGATTAGTTTCAATTTTTAGATTTCATCATGAACCAAAATTAGATAGAGATGTCGATGAAAATCAGCGAGCACTGAACACTTGTTTCGGACTAGTGTACGCACCCATTGAGGTTAGAACACAAAGAACCTTCCTATTGAAAAACCAGCTTGTATACCATTCAGTTACTGGAAGCCAGTAGTTCTCTGAATGATGTCAGCTCATGATCAATCCTGTAACAAGTCAGTTCCCCACAAACCAACACTGATATCACCAGCAAGGAAAATAATGTTGAGGTGACTAGGTTTCGATGCCCTATGGTAATAAATTACTTATATGAAGACTGAATACCAACACTAGTTTCCTAATTAGTGCTGACTGTCAGATCCTATACAGATAGATTTTAAGAAAAGGCATATTTTGCAAATATAGCTGAGCCATCATCGACTATCAATAAAATGGTTTGCTAAAAATTCATTGATGAAGAACATTAATAGTTATTCGAAATCAAAATGTATCGGTTTCTGAAAATTTCATATCAGAACATCTGTTATCATGATAGAATGTTTTCTAACAGAAACTGTGTTGATATAAAATTTTTAGCTGTTTGTGAAAAACAATTCACTATTAAGGAATATAAATGTCTAATTTGAAATGATGGATAATAATTCTAAATTTAAACTTTAACTCGTGTTGTAATGTTTATTTAGCTTCATTCAAAATGTTACATTCGGAAAAATTAAAATATGTTCGTGAAACTAAAGAAGATAGGTTTAAATCTCGAAAAATACCCATTTATTCATAGGTTTAAACAAATGACAAGTGATAACGTGTAAGTAGAAAAACTATGATCGTTTTGAGAAGACAAAAAGATTTAACTTTGAGCATAAGAACATTCCTTTCAATAAAACCATCATGAGGTTCTACAGTTATATATTTTTACATACTTATACTTAAGGAGTAACTGGTATTGACAACTACGTGTTGTCTAGAGAATATCGAGCTGTTAAGATCGGTAGATTACAACTGCTGATAAGTATTTGTAAGTGATAATCTATTATTAATATTCGCTTTAATTCCTAGAGGAATATAGGGCTTCAGCCGCGCGTATCCATTGCGTTCGGTTTTTATTAGGTACTCGTCGCCAAATTATTGTTATGTACTGGTCGAGAATTTAATAGTCCTGACGCAAGAAAGACGGAAATCAGAAGACCACTAGGTTTGCGATGATACTTCTATTTTCCAAACACAAGGAGAATCAATATGTCACACAGGAGTGTGAGAGCGAAATATATATGAATGTCCGAACAAGTGTGTAAACAAATCAATAGACAGTCTTAACATGATTGGCTAATTATAATGGAGTATCGATCCATATACACATAGCGAAATATAACAGACTGTCAAACAAACACACATATCATATGGATATATATGTCACCAAGAACAGACTGTCAACAAACACACATATTATACATAATATGAGGGGAATATACATTGTTAAAGAAGACAGGTTCATCAAAGTGAAATGGTCACAGACAAAGAGAGCAACAGAAAGAGAGACCATCCTCCATATATATATATATATATATGGATACATATCAGTTTTCTGCCAACGTTTTCACCCTGCTGCAAATTTTCCAACATGCTTTTCTCTCCTCTTCAAATGATCTCCTCCATGCCGCCCTCAAAGTAACGATCAACTCGTCACTTCCTCCCGACTTTCACTCTGGCGATTGCCTGTTTGTGTCGTCACTAAATTGTTCCCTCATAGTATGGCCAATGTACCCCCTTTTCCTCCTGCATACTTGTTGCACAATCGGTTCCTGCTTGGTTCGCCCTCAGAGATCCTTCTCTGCTGCTTATCTCTTCTGGCCGGTCATCTGATCTTGAGTATAGGGCCGAAAACAGCTGTTGATGTAGGTCTGTAGTTTGTTTGAGGTGCTCTTCATGACGCGCCATGTCTTTGATCCATAAAGTAGCACTGACTTCACATTAGAGTTGAAGATCCGGATCTTATTTTCATTTTCGTGCTGAGTGCTGTTAACCACCACACAGACTTGAGAGAAATGAAAGGTTGCCTTGCTTTCCCGATCCCTGCTTTGATATTCTCGTCAATTCCACCTGAAGTTGAATCGATGCTTTCCCGGTAGGTCGTAGGTAAAGGAGCTTACTTCTTTGAGATTTCTCCCATTTATGCTGACTGATTGTTGTCTGTTGTTGTTACTTTGGCTGTTGCCGTTGGCCTGGAATCTTCATCACGTATATTTAACAAACATTTTATGCTAAAGTTATAGATGGTTAAAACAGTAATAACTTGCAAAATGTCTAAAGGGATTTTCCCAGAGAAGTATTGCTCGTCAAAGTAATCAAAACGGCTGTACACATCTCTCGTGAACACATGAGTTCGATTTCTTCACAAAGAATCTGAGATATCAGAAGATGAACTCGAATGGCGAAATTAAGACTAATCGTGATATGGTAGACATCTTTGAATTTCTTATTAACACCAACTTTATTTTCAGTATCCACGACTGAAATTCTGAAAAATTTCACATGCTCCAACGGTAGAAGACGAAAGATTTGGTAAAAGAAAGCCTATTTTCAATTCGGTTTGTCGATATAGCCAAATTATGTTCACCTTATCTTCAACGAATGCACCATTTGCACAGATCTTTCGGGTTGTGCCTGCTACTTCTCGCCTTCCTTCATATTGTCTTTCTTTGTGTTCCTTTCACGTCGTCTCCCATGTATCTCCTCACCGCCGTATCATCATTTGCTTTCTCTGACATGAAATCTGTCTCTGTGCTATTTGATGTCTTTTATGACGATGAACGTCTCCTTGTGTATATACTACTGATAAATCTTACAGTAGGACATGCCACAATGCATTTGAGATCATTCTTATAAACTATATTAAAGATGAGACCAGACTGAGAATCGTATAACAAACAAATCAGAAAGCTGGGCAGGCACAGTGACGCTTTTGACAGATATTACTAGAAAGTAGTCAAAAAGTTGATTCATTGAGTAAATATATAGTTATGCCATATTTTGCTTGTAGAAGTAGACATGTAGGAATATTTTTTATTTAGTTCTTTCAAATAGACAGTTTGCAATCATAAGCCTTATCTTAACTGAGTTCAACAGCACAACTTTCATATATGACCATAAGCTGACGTCAGTTAGAGCACCTTTGGTAAACCACCTGTGAGTACTGGACGCCTGTTTCGCCCCTGCATATGGTTCTTCATTTGTACGCAACTGGTTGTGTTAAAATTCAGAACTTTCAGGTTAAAAGGTGAGACCGCAGACCATTCAGCCACTGAGACCTGCTTCATCAGCCCACGAAGTTCAATTTCTGTAGACTGGCGATATTCGGTGAAGCCGCCTAGTGACTTGAAATTCCTGGGTTCAAACACTGATGGGTGTGTACCACTGAAGAGTCCCAAACTAGGGTGAAACATGTGTCCAGTAATTCCTAGTTCTTCAACTTATATTGGCTGGTGATCAGACCTGTAACTGATCGGATCCCTTAAAATCAATTGAAAACACAACTTTCATTTTCCGAACACCGAATTCAGGTCATAGCCTATTAACTATTTGTATCACATATGAACATCACAGATATGAGTCGCTTGCATACGCTGGACTCCATAGGAGGTCAAGAATCTCGGTGTAACTCAGTAGATGTAACAGGGATGAAGGATGAACGAATAATTATACAGTGTAACAGTGAGAACAAGTTTCTGCTTGTTAGCGATATGCTGTGTTTTGTAGACGGGAGAAGTTTCTGTTAATGAACGATAACAAACGTGTGAGAGAATGTTAGTGAAATGATTCTTTGAAGAAAATAAATGTTGGAAGTGTATTATTATGTGAATCTATTTGTGTTTGCACACATGTGTAGGTGTGTTTCGCCGACTTGACGTATGTCACTGCTTCGAAGAATTGTGCGTATGAATGTGTGACTTATTGAAGAGCCAATTGAGAGACGGATATTAAGAGAAACAGGATGCTGATCTAAAAGTCAAACAGTGAGAATATCATGGCTGAAGATGATGATGACATGAAAGAGTGCTCGAACATCAGTCAAATTGGAATTTTGATGGATTCTGGAGTACATGGAAAATAGATTGAGAGAATGAATAACCATGAGATGGAGCGAGAGAGAAGGACAGAGTTAGTAGAGAGCGACAGATATGAACTGACGGTTGCTGTGTGGAATTCACATACAAAATGACGTCGGCTTTAATCTGTGATATTGACAGTGATATTTGTAGTGTGACCATGTGATGTCGTTGACAGCGGGAAAAATTCGATCCGTAGATTTATGAAATCTCGAAGTGTTGTCGATACACTGTAGTTCAACAGGCAATGGACTATGCAAACATCATGTGTATTAAGTGTGTTGGTATTTTTTAGATTTCGTTAAGCTTGTGATGAGAAGTAAATGGGTAGGAAATTGTGGCTCGTTTGTCTAGCAGTGTGATACTCGTTTGGGGTGACAGTGGATCCGGATTCAAATCTCAGACAAGCCAGGTCTTAACAAAACAATATGCACATCCACATCCCCGACCTCTACGACACACACATACACACGTGAGCGCACGTGCTCACCTTTAAGCATCAATCAACACATTAATCACCCTGACGCACAAACAGACAGCTACACCCACATTTACAACAATACACTCTAACCAACATAGATTTCTCAAATAAAAGTAGAACAAGGTAGTGATTGGTAGAGGAATAATTTATTTGTCAAAATTATATACAGTGATGATAACATACAGAAACCTTAAATTGAAACTTTCCATTTGCAAAATGTTTTTGGTATTTCACTTCTTTTGTCTTTATTTTACACTTTCTAAATCATTTCATTAGGATCCTCATTACTCCTCTTCGATACTTAATTATTCGCTTCGCTGTACAATATTCTTGACAAAGATATCAGACGGAATATTATTATTATTATTATTACTATTGTTCCTTTGGATTCCGAGTGGAGCACTGGCGTTTCAACAGCACATCTTCATTTCATCGTGTTCTCTACACTCCTTTAAAGCTGCCTCCACGATTGCCAACATCATTTTCCTTATGTCAACTTCAGACATACAAGTGACATCTTTCCACTCGGATTCCATCCAAGAAACTGTCTGGCGGGTGATGTTATTTAATAGTCTCCATAGTGTGTACCCAATATGTCTATATGCTTCTGCACATTTGCTGAATAATATTTTCTTGGGGGGTTCGTTACTTGCAAGAGTTCCTTGTTGTTTATCGTTGTTGGATGCCTATCTGATCTACATTTGAAGCGAACACAACGCCTGGTGGAAGTCTGTAGTCTGTTAGAAATATTTTTCGTCAGACACTAAATCTCCGACCCATGTATAAGCAATTACTTAACAATAGTATTGAAAAACTGAATTTCATTCCTCATGCTGAATGTAGCAGATTAGTGTGGGATGGTGTGATACAGACAATGTGTTCCGACGGAATACTATTCTCACATATTCCCACAGTTCAGTACTGCAATAGCGGTTTGATCACTTGAAAAGATACCTCGGCTTCCGTGTCTTGCCTTCTGCTGTTACACTTGGTGTCGCTGCCTTTCGAGAAATGAAAATCCTATGGCCTGCAGTTTTTGAAGAAGGAGACATATGGATCTTCTTAAAGGACTATGAGGCTGTCGTGGACGGCGTTGAACGGCGTTCAAGAGTCGTCAGAGGCTTTTAGTTGGAACGCTGCTGAGAGGTCGGAGGAAGGCTGCACATGAGAGTTTGAAGAAAACAGAAGGGTAGCTAAGCAACTTGGAAGTTAGTAGTCGGACACTTGACGGAGGAGTTTGATAATCAAATGGAGAGAGAGCGGGAGACGCGGCACTTCAAACCACGAAGCTGGGACTTGCTGTCTTACTCTCTTTATCCTGGCTACCTTTGATATTCTCATCCGTGCCCCCACACTAGTAGCAGCCAACCCATCTTCAAGTATAATTTAGTATTTGATAATGGTAAGTGGGATGACAACCATACACAAATTTCTCCCTAAGAAAACGACTCACTAATCTATCCTCTATAAAAAGAACTGATATTTTATTTTCAGCCAGGATAATTTAAACACAGAATCCCTCACAGACTAAATTGTATTGATCGTTATATCGATTATAAAACAAATCAAGTCTCATCTATAAAGATGAATGTATATAGCTTACTGAACTAGTTAAATGACAGAATGATAAATTGTTCATTTTGTTAGACTGATAATTACATGTGATCATATCCGGATAGTGTGTAATCGATTCGAAAGAGAGACAAACACTAATACGTTCACAACAAGCAAAAATGAATGTTGATCATATATTAGTTTTTATATTTTTGATGTACCATTTAGCGAAACAGTATTATTTACTGGATGACAAGGTATCGAACACAATTTATTGTTCATAATAATCATATCAAATATAATCACACGACTTCCAAACATGAGTTGTGTAGTTTTCTCTTTTTTCTTCTCTTATTTGTCGTCGCTGGGGTGGTAGAATGTTCATGATATCTGGAACAAGTGTTGACTCACTGCTATTACACGTATTTGCAGTTGATTCGATAAACAAAGCTTCTGTTATCAATCTCTCCCTCCACCCTGCTGTTACATTACATTTTAAAACTGTCATCCTATCCCATCCTATTGTATGGTTGTGTGTAATTGCATGTGGTGAGTGGTATAGCTGAACTATTGTCCAGATTTCTTATCTTATTCGGGTCAACTAATCTAGATTTTGTTAGGTTTTTATTCTCGGCTAGTTTTACTGCCCTTGTTCTACTAATATACCTGACAACCATCGCAGGCAGGCTATTAGGTGAACTAAATTGTTTTGTTTTATTGGCTCCACTGGCGGGATCCTTCAACCGACAAAGCTTGTTTCTAATTGAGTTTGTGGGTGGTTTGAATGCTAACCACTTTTAGTCCTGCCTTGTTAAGAATTCTGCGTAAGCTGGTTTCCGAGGTTCCTTCCTTGTATGGAATTACTACTGATGATTAAGATTCCTTATTGTTGGTGTTGTCATTATCGTGCGCAAGTTTAACGTGCATATCGTCACTAATATTATTATTATTATTATTATTATCACTATCACTACTATCATTATTTATTTTATTTTTACTTTTACATTTCCCTACATATTTTCTGACTAATTTATCAGGATAATTATTAAGTTTCAAGGCTTCTCTTATATGTCTCACTTCTTGTGGTAGATTTTCTTTGGTACGGTTTAGTTTTTGTGCTCTATTATTTAAACATTTCACGAATCCTATTTTCACTGACATGAGAAGGGATGATTGGAAGTCCAGATATCTGTTTGAATGTGTGGGTTTCCTTTAAACAGTAGTGTTTAACTTCGACAAAGTCAGCAACTAGGCTGTACATTCATGAATTCATATTACATGTGCGAAAAACTTCCAGAATTATTTCCTGTCAGAGATCAGATTAATAAGATTACTAAGTGTAATAAACAGAAGGTAGCCAATGGCACTGTTCGAGAAATATTTCAGGCCAAAGGTCAAATTAAAAATTACAATGTGTAATTATCAGGATGATCGGATAGAGAAGACAAAATAGGATTATAATTATTAGAAAACTAGTCAGTTTGGAAAATTACGGGTTAAGGATGTAGTATCAACGAAATGGGTAGGAAGTTCGACATATAAAAATAAAAACAGTAACCAAATCTAACAATGCAGATAGAGATTTAAAAGGAAGGTATAACGAATAGACGGGAAGGTTGGGCAAGAAAGCTAATTGTATAATCATTATTGGTGAGACTGACTTTTCATGATGGTCATGGTATGGACAACGGTTGCACTGGACGTATTTCTTTTGGGCACATAGAATATGCTTGAGTTTCTGGATCGCCACTGCCTTAGCTATTTCTAGATGTCTTGATTTCACACCCTTTGGTAGGTTGGATCGGATCTGATGTATATCTTTGAAGACTTTTCAAACGGGATTGAATATCCCGAATTTACCAGATGCTCTGTCATCGAACTGTGTACCACTTTGCGTTCTCCCTTTGCTACCCATGATGGATAGTGTTCCCGCACGTGTTTTACAAGCGGATGCATGGTGCGGCCAATGTACTCGGCTTCACATAAGCAAGTGAATTTGTAACTGCATGTTGAAGTGGCCCAATGCGACAGTTTGTCTTTCACGCGTTGGGTGAGTAGTTTAGTTTATTGCAACCGTCTTTTTAATAATTCCTATTATCCAATGTGTATATTCCGTGATTGTCTAGATACTTTCTCTCAAAATCGGAACGCTGCCTTACCTAAATATTGTGTATACGCCACATTTGTTCACTGAAGCAACCAAAACACACTGCAGCTACGAAAACAGAAAATATTAAAATGTCAACAGAGCAGTGGTGGTGTCAGCACTGTTTGGATACTGTCTCACAAAGGATCAATGGAATTACTTGTGTACCTCGAGGAATTGGTGTCGTTGTTGATACTTATTAAATGAAAAATAAATCGCTGTAGGAGAAAAGCAAATCATGATTGAATACTGGGCCTGCACGACACGAAATGGTTGGTAGAACACATCCCAAACAGAAATCCCGATGTTTTAACACCAATAATAAAACGACTATTCCTCCCAGACACTACCAGTCACACAGATGATTGGAGAGGTTACTCGCAATTGTGATGATAACTAACTGACATCATTAGGCTGTTTACATCGAAAAGTAAATCATTCCTCTGGATCGGTGTATCCTTTAAGTGGAGGAACCCATGCAAATTCTATTTATAGTAATCTAAGCCCATCTGAAAAAGTACCGGAAATGTAAATGGTTCATGAACTGATGTGGTGTATAGCCACTTAGATGAATTTTTGTATCGTCCCTACTTTGATATTTCTATATCCAACTTTTACGAGAACCTGGAACCAATATTTGAAGCATATTTGAGACATATCCACCGTATAATTCATTTTCATTAGATATAGGTCTTTGCTCAAGTGTTGGTTTATGTGGAGGATTTTGTTTGATTGGTAGGAGGATTTCATCATGAGCTGACATTAATTAGAGAACCATCGGAAAACCACCTGGGAGTACTGGACAGCGGCTTCATCATCCTACTTTGGGACTCTTCTTCAGTTTTTGTATTTCTTTATTACTCCTTTGTCTCACACCTCTGCCCACTGTTTCTATTATGCTTTCCTTGTACTTTCTTCTCTTGCTTCGCGTGCTACTCGGAATGTGGCGACTTGAACTTCCGCACATTTGTGCAAAGTTCTATTTCGAAAACAGACAGACAGACAGACTCTTCTTCAGTACGCATACACTGGTGCTCAAACCTAGGACATTCTGGCTACAAGGCCAGAGAGCTCATAGTCATTAGGCCATGACCAGTAGGGTGCAGCAGGTTGAAGGTGAGGCAGTAACTCATCAAAGAAGATATGGAGAAACGTTCAGGCTATGTCATTAATTGTTAGAATTTGGAATTCATGGGCTGGCCACTGAATCGGCTCCCAGTGGCTTAATGGTCTACGAGCTCGCTAGCCTTGTAATGAGAAGGTCCTGGGTTCGAACCGTGGCGGTATTGGCGTACTGGTGAAGAGTCCCAAACTAGACTGACGAAACAGCTGTCCAGTATTCCCAGGTGGTTTTCCAATGGTTCTCTCATTAATGGCAGCTCATGATGAAATCCGCCAACATGTATATCTACTAGATACGCCTTTTCTTAAGGTAAATGCCATTCTTCCTCTATACGAATCTGTTTGATTGTTTGAAGGCTGTCTGAGCTTGGTGTGTATTCTTCACTGTTGCCCTGAAAAGCAGTGAAAGTCTGGCCATCAATGGAAATTCTTCGATGAAAAATTTGAAAATAATGTGAAAGTGTTCGAGTTTTCGGTCTGCAGAGATTCGATTGATCACGAAGTGACCAGCTGAGAATACTAGACAGCTATTTCGTCCTAGTCTCTTCACAAGTACTCCCATATAACTCAAAGAGGGATGGAATCCAGCACCTCCAGGTTACAAAGCGAGATCATATTGTATTCAGTGACTGAGATGTAATCCAATCGCCCATCAATAGTTCTCTAAATGAAGTCAGTTGATGATCAACCATGAGGGAAGTCTAACCCCAGTATACTGAAATTACCCACCAGTGATTGACTGAAGGATGAAGTTATCTGAACTTCTTGTTAATTCGGACCAATATGGTCCACCGTGTTCGGTGTGTGGACTGATACACGCTGATGACACTGGCCAGCAGTGGTGCTATTCACTGTAATTCGTGAAACGTTAGAAATGACAGAGTATCCCAATGGTTGAATGGTCGACGGGCACGCCATGTAAACCTCAGGTACCTGTTTCAAATGCTGACGGTTTAGGAGTGACTGCACTCTGCAGGAGAGTCTCGAACAAGGAAAAAACCGCTGACGGTAAAGTAGTCCCTGAGTTTCAATAGTTTTCCAAGTGATGTCAAGTAGTGATCAAACTCGAAGTGTAAGAGATGCTTCGAAAAGTCTAATAATCCACAGACAAAGCTGAACAAAACGTGTCCAATACAAAGTCGGAAATGTCATTTGCAAGTTACTAAATTAGTACACAAGATGGATATTGACTGATTTTCTTTATATCCCTTAAATTTGGTCTCATTTCACACATTCGATTTACCCTTAGTAGGCTTGTTCTTCGCACTACCACCAAATAACAACTAAAAATAGGTGGTTTACAGTGAAATAAGAATCGAGTTAGTAGTTTAGATCTCGAAAGTCACTCACCATAAACGGAAAATGAATATCAGATTAATAATTCAGTGGTGAAGGGCAATAAATGAGTATATATTACTGTCGATTGTTGAGCATGAAACTTATTATGAGACATTTATTCACATGTTGACACACTGATTGATTGATTCTTTGAAAGAGCTGATAAAAGCTTTGAAATGACTAGTTGTTAAACACAGACTGAGAAATGAATGGATTCCCATCAACTAAGCCTTTGAGGTGGGGATCAGGCGAGATGGACAGGCTGTTACTACTTTGAGATCAGTGTGGAGATTTGCATCAATCAGTACGATGAACAAGACTCGAATTTTCAGCATAAACTTCAAATCAGTCAGTGTCTCCATCTACTTGAGAGGGAGAGAATTGTCACGTGAATCACGAGAAGTGTTCACAGACTTTCATTCACAGTTGCCTTCACTGTCTGTGTCCTGAGGTTGAGATAGCCTGCCAGAAATGGCAAGCAGTTGGGAACTGTGGAAGGCAGAGAACCAGCCAACAGCATATAAGTTAACAAATATTGAAAAGGGAAATGCAGGAGTTTGATTAGACATTCGCTGAGGAAACAGTCGAGTGACATCACACACGAGGCACCCGGATAAGAATTGGCTAGCTAGGTGTTAGTACCAGTGCGACATGGAGGATATGGTCTAACGGAAGCTTGAGAACAGTCGTGGAATGGTTCGTTTGATAAAATTTACCAAGTAATCACCAGAACTGAAATATACCAGTATGTCAGTGGAAATACTGACATGCTGACTGGTATTCACTCACCATCAGATGAAATTATTCAAAATATCTGAGATAAAAAAACTATAATTATATTTTAATAGTTTACACACAATGATAAGTTTTGTTATTGGTAATATTTCGAGCAAAATTACTGCCCGTGTTCACACCACTGTTGGAATTGTTTTATTCTGTTATCTGAGATAAGCTTGTAGAAACATCCAGTTACACTTCATGAAAGCTAAGGTAAATGATGGGGTGTGGTCAAGGTCATTCTCGGGACAAGGTTATATAAAATCGATAGTATCGCTTAGCGAAAATGGAGTATTGTTAGCTGAAATATACTCAGTGTAATGATTAGGCTGATCAGAGATTTAAGGGAAAGTGTACAAATTGAGACTTTAGTATATCTAGCCTGTTAATTAAGCCAGTAAATGAATGAGATATATAAAGTGTCATTGTACTTTGAAGGATGAGATGACATGAGATGATGTTGGGTGTCAGGTGAAGTTAAGATAAAATTCAAGCCAGTTCGTTTCATTCTCACTAGTAGTCGAAACCAGAAGCCATCGTGTCAAACCCTAAAACCTTATACATATAAACTGATATGTATCCATATATATATATATATATATATATATATATATATATATATATATATATATATATATATGATGGTCTCTCTTTCTATCGCTCTCTTAGTCTGTGACCATTTCACTTTGATGAACCTATCTTCTTTAACAATGTATATTCCCCTTATATTATATATAATATGTGTGTTTGTTTGACAGTCTGTTATATTTCGCTATGTATATATGGATCGATACTCCATTATAATTAGCCAATCATGTTAAGACTGTCTATTGATTTGTTCACACACTTGTTCGGACATTCATATATATTTCGCTCTCACACTCTTGTGTGACATATTGATTCTCCTTGTGTTTGGAAAATAGAAGTATCATCGCAAACCTAGTGGTCTTCTGATTTCCGTCTTTCTTGCGTC
Organism: Trichobilharzia regenti; assembly: GCA_944472135.2. Lineage (NCBI taxonomy): Eukaryota > Metazoa > Platyhelminthes > Trematoda > Strigeidida > Schistosomatidae > Trichobilharzia > Trichobilharzia regenti. The sequence continues at coordinate 64,244 of CALYDD020000322.1, read as the reverse complement.
AGGACTATTAAATTCTCGACCAGTACATAACAATAATTTGGCGACGGGGAAAACTATGGATTCTTCTAAATTGGAATTACTATTTGAACAACAAATGAAATTAATGGAAATGTTCATCAACCAACAGACTGGTCCAACTTCACCTTCAAGCAATCCGAATCATACCATGCTACCATCTGTCGACGGAATTGTGAATAGTATTTCACAGTTCAATTATAATCCAGATGCGAATGTCACTTTTGACACATGGTATCAACGATATGAGGATTTATTCACAGTTGATCTCGCCTCACAAGACGATGCTTGGAAGGTGCGAGTGTTATTACGTAAATTGGGTCCCGCAGAATATGAGAGGTACTGCAACCTAATTTTACCCCAGAAACCACGTGACAAGTGTTTCGATGATACAATAAAGCTGCTGCGTGAACATTTTGGAGACCACTCCTCATTATTCAGCATACGTTATCGTTGCCTCAAGCTGACAATGAATGAAAATGATGATTTTCTTACTCACGTTGGCACAGTCAACCGAGAATGTGAGAGATTTCGACTCAGGTCCTTAACAGATGATCAATTCAAAGCCTTGATTCTCATATGCAGTCTTCAATCTCCTCGTTTCACAGATATCCGAACTCGACTGCTCAATCAGCTAGAACAAAATCCTAAGTTAACATTACATGACATAGCTGATGAATATCAACGGCTGATTAATTTGCAGAAAGACACACACCTGGTCGAATCAACACCTTCGAGAAGCTCTGATATTCATGCATTACGAAAGAGCAAAAATCTCTCATCATCCAGTCCTGACCCACCTTCCTCTAATGTTCCGCGGAAATCTACACATACTCGTCCAACTTCACAAAATACTGCAAAGAAGACCCCACCATCACCATGCTGGCATTGTGGCGCGTGGCACTTTGTAAAGTCTTGTCCGTACAAAAATCATCGTTGCAGCAAGTGCAAAATCATCGGTCATAAAAATGGTTTTTGTCAGCCACGCAAACCCAGATATCATAATCCAGCAAAAGCTCGACAAACTGTTGGTCCTAAATCTCCAAGGAGATCATTGAGTCTACTCGCAACCTGTCAAGTCACAACACCAGGTATGCGGAAATATATTGACCTTCAGATGAATGGTCATGATGCACGTCTGCAGCTAGATACCGCCTCTGATATTACTGTTATATCAGAGAAACTTTGGAATAATATTGGCAGACCACCTATCACCAATACTTCCCAGACTCTTGTCAGCGCCTGTGGTGGGCGGCTCAAACTAATTGGTGAACTCAAATGTTCTGTTTCCTTCCGCAATACCAAATTCACAGGAATTTGCTACGTCACCAAGAGTGATTTAAATCTTTTGGGACTTGATTGGTTCGATCGTTTGCATCTGGCTGATGTCCCACTAAATTCGCTATGCAATGCAGTCAAGAAGCATAAAATGTCAGACAATTCCGGACGAAGCCGAAGCCGCAAACCCAACAGGCAGACGAAACGACAGACGTCAACAACAAGCTCAAAGGTTCCAGATAAACCCCCAGGAAAACATCCTACTAATCATCAATCTTCTCAAAAGGGGAGGTGATATGTATCCATATATATATATATATATATATAGTGTGTGTATGGTGGTCTCTCTTTCTGTTGCTCTCTTAGTCTGTGACCATTTCACTTTGATGAACCTGTCTCCTTTAACAATGTATTCCCCTTATATTATATATAATATGTGTGTTTGTTGACATGTCTGATATATTTTGCTATGTATATATGGATCGATACTCCATTATAATTAGCCAATCATGTTAAGACTGTCTATTGATTTGTTCACACACTTGTTCGGACATTCATATATATTTTGCTCTCACACTCTTGTGTGACATATTGATTCTCCTTGTGTTTTGGAAAATAGAAGTATCATCGCAAACCTAGTGGTCTTCTGATTTCCGTCTTTCTTGCGTCAGGACTATTAAATTCTCGACCAGTACATAACAATAATTTGGCGACGAGTACATAACATAAACAAAGGCTGGGAATTTCCATACAACACAGTCAACTAACGACGAATGTTAACCCACCTTAAGACAAATGATATCTGATACCCGTTGCACAAGAGATGTCTCTACTACAAATAACCTCAATGGTGTAGTGGATACGGTTTAGGCATTTGAAACAGTGGATTTCTAGGCTCAAGTGTAAATAAGGACATCATCACTCACTGAGAATGCAGGTGCGTCCAAGTGAAGACTTGAAAACAGGCACGAACTTCATGTCCTAGATTTCACTGATGGCCGTCAACAGTTGAAATGACATCGTCAAAGCGTATGTACTGGGAATTGACATGTCAACAAAGATGGACAGTCTCAGTCCAATGAAGATCAGTCAATGGAAACTACAAAATGACTTCAATAACGTATTCTACAGAAACTCATGCTATCATGCTGTTCAACCGTTTTCTGAACTGTTTACAAATTCTATCGTTGCACTAGAAGTGTCATTTTTATAATTACAATAATGGTAATCTTAACAGATATATGAGTAAATTAAATTCGAATAAGTTGATGAGAGTTTGTTTGTCTTAATCGATACATTGTAGCAGTCATTTTTCTGTTTTCAATTTGCACTGTACCAATGTTAGTTAATTAATACAGATTGCATACACCTTTATCCTCATTTGTCACAATATCCAAATGCATATTAATTAACACTAGAACTCTTGAAAATAATACACTTTTCCAAGTACTTTACTTTACTATATCATACTTTGCAGGGATTTGATTGGTTTCAAGTTTGTTTACGAACTGATGTGAGCCACAAAAGCATTGAAATCGAATCCGAAAGAAGTTAGAATTCTCACGGTAGCTATTGGATTGCTTTTGCGTGTCTGAGTGGTTAACGAAATTGCCTGTTAACCGGAGAGTACCTGATTTGATCACACAGTGCTAAGCGTAGTGATGGTGATATTTCTGACTGGACACTAATTAGTGTCTAGTGCTCGCCATCACGGTGCACTTTGAATGGTTGATGTTAGATGGTTGAAGTCACTCGGCCAAATGAAGCCTTTGTTGACCTAGGTTTCGTGCCGGTTGACACTCACCAGTCAGTAAGGCCTACCCTCGACCGTGAAGGAAGTCATAACACGAAACCTAGGTCAAGCAAGCAAGGCTTCCTGCCAATTACCTACAAACCATCTAAGACCAACAGCAGTGCTAAAGAGTCCAAAACTATGAAAGAAACAGATATCCAATACTTCTTTTGTCATTCTCAGTGCTTGTCAGACTGATACTAATCCGTATTCAGACACAAAATAATATATATATATATATATATTTCAAGTTCTGGTGAGGTGACTGTCTCGGATATCTTCGAATCGGAACACCAGTAGGTATGCAGTGGTGATGAATCATACCCACAATATCCAAATTAATCTTTAATTTACACAGTTCGAAAGGGTGAGATGTCATCACAGTTTCTTTTAAACGGCAGCAGTCATTATTCACATCACAATATGTGATCAGTAGTTCTATAGCATTCACACCAACCAGTAGTGCTTACTAGCTAGATCGATTCAGAAATTCGCTATAACAAGTTTATCGAGGTGTTGAGGACTCTCTGAGTTCCGTGAAGTGAGTAAGACTGCGTAAGCCGCTGATGAGCTCGTCACTGAACGAGCGATACGTCTGTCTGGTGTTTAGATCACTTCAACGTGTCTAAATAGGAAGCACTTCTGGTTGGTGTGAGCGGTGGACAATCACTCATCTCGCTCAATCTGTAGTACATATAGTTTTATGTAATCGGTGACGATGGGAGATGGAATGATATCCTGAAACGTAGCAGGAAAGGAGCCATCAACCCTGATTTACTGACCTAGCGCTCTACCACTCGATCCACCACCAGAGACCAACTAGGTAATCGATTCACGCCAGTTGCAATTGGTCATGAGAATCAATGGTGTGTTGATGTTCGTCTAATATTATCACACTATCTCACATTAATCTCAATCGTTTAATTAATTATAATTTGTGGTAGAATGCACAATCTCGAAGATCTACGGGCATAAACAAACACTTCTAGCAGAAAAGGTTGGCAGCAGATACAGTACTTCAACTAAACACAGAGAAGACAGAGATGATGAAGACATCTAAACAAGCACTACAATAAAAACAGTCACCAATCACCATGAATGGGGAACATTTGTAGAAAGCTATCTCTCTCACGTATACAGGAAGGATCATTTCAACCGCACAAGGCATAGATGAGGATGTCACAGACCACCGAGATCGTAAAAGCAAGACAAATATCACTCTGAAATCATCGTGGAAACCTAATACACTCAGTATCAGGAACAAGTTCTCAATTTTCAATACTAATTTCAAGTCAGTCACTACTTCTACTTAGTTCAAAGACTTGGCGAATCATGAAAAGCACTTCCAGAAGAGTGCGATCTTCCATAAACAGCTGTCTTGACTCAGTACTGGAATTAAAATAGTCAGCTGGAAAGGACAAGTAACAAGGGAGTTCGACAACCAATCAACTGAGAACCTCTGGCCCAACAAATATGCTGAAGCATATGAAGGTGGATGGATTGAGCATACACTGAATAGATTACTGAATAACATCACGAGTCAAACAGATTGTCGAGTTGAAGGCGAATAGGGAACGACGAGTTAGGAGTCAATATGTGCATAGGAGACATGGAGGAGATAGTGTGAAGTTGAAATGAAAGCTATTGGGAAGTCTTGTAAACAGTTAAAATAGCCTGCATAAAACAGGATGAAATGATGATGTGAAGCTGAGTTTCCATGTTCTACTCATAATCCAAGGGAATAATAATAGTCATTTTCCATTGTTATTTCACTGACTGCTTCACCTCTTAATGATCAAAATCTACTGTCATATAACTCCAATGACTACTATTCATTTCCTAACTAAAAGTTTATTTTTCCGATCTCAATCATCTTACCATTCAATTGTTCTCACTTCATTCTATGTCGTAAGTGGACAGGCGTAAACAGAAATAAACTCCTACATGAAGATAGTCGTGTATGTGTTATCCGGGCAATTGTTGGTTAAGATGTGAAGAGTCAAGGTGAAGGAAACGCCTTAAATCTACGCTAGACAGACCTTTATGACACTCAGTTACGTGATAGTGTGAAAATTGACAGACGATCAACTCACATGATTCAACCTAACAGCATCAGTTTGTTTACTGTTAAAACAGTGTACCTCATTGAAAGTACATTTTGCAAATATACGGGGTGGAACACTTAAACGTCATACTATTAGAGTGAGATCCAGGGTGTTGCTAATTAATAGATACCTTGTTCTTACGTAACACTTAATCCGGTGAGTCAGTGATTAAGAAGTAGAATACTCACCAGCCACTCACGTCGTCCAGTGACTTGATTCCCAACCGACACGCTTAAACCTCGCTCCACTTACTAGTCGACAGTAATGTATAGAGAAAAGAGAAGGTAGGTCGTCAAACTGGAAACCACACTCCTCTAGTGAAGAAATAACTACACCGCTACTGAAGCTTCAAAATTTCAGTCCTGAAGTAATATGTTCCACTAGTCTTACTGAACCTGATGTGTTCTAGCACATGCCTAATCAGTAGCTGGCAAGTATTGATAAACGAGGACAAATCAAATCACATTGATCTGTGCTCAACAGAGCAAAATATTTCAACAGAATATAGACTGAACCTATTTTAGATTAAAGATATTCGAACTTATCTGGTCAGTATTGATTGGCTTAGCTAGGGACTCTGAAAATATGCATATTAATCAATACAAACGAAAGTATGAAATGCATTCAGAGTCTGACTGGACGAATACTCGTCAGTTGGAAACTTAAAACACCTTAACCATTCTGAGGTGAGCAAGATTCTATTTTATTTTAACCTCAGCTGTACTTCGGTGTCAGGATGACACACTACATAGCATACCACTCAGAAGCCAGATGACACACCACCTAGCTGACAACCTGTATGACATTTGTGAGGTGAATATGCAATACCCTTCCATCATGATGATGGTTTAGATAATATCTGAGTCTCTACAGCTTGTGAGACAATGTACATCTATTAAGAAACAGAACTCTGCATCTAGACTCATCTCATTTTGACAGTGATGAAAAGAAATATGACCTGATTCCACATCCCTTCATTGATCTTCATTCGATAACCGGACTACATATGAAGGGAGTTGGTTGACTACTTACAGAATTAAATCCAACCAGTATTATGTTGTTAATATTATCATATTTGTTTCTGATTCCGAGTGGAATACAGGATTTCAACAACACAGGACAGGATTTCACCCTGTCCTATTCAATCTCATTTTGTCTGCTTCCACAATTGTCCACAAGCTTTCTTTTCTTCCACACACACACACACACACACACACACACACACGCAAGCGCCCACAATCCACTCAATATTATCCTTGGACCATGATCAACTTTTTGTTTTCTGTTCCGAGCTCCAATCAACGGTAGGCCAAACACATGGTCTCACTCAAGCAGTATTAACAGTGCCATTTCAAAATGACCAAGTATACTATCTATTTCAAGAGATCATTCTTCAATAAAATTACACTGGTTCAAAGCAAGACATATTAGGTTAGAGAAATAACGTTATACGCATATTTATATAACGTCAATCAAATTAATCACACACATATTGTATTTGTGATCTGAACGACTACCCTAATCTGACGATATAATATTATAAGAGAGCAAAGTAGATTTCCTCTTGTGACCTTAGATACAAAACAAATCCAGTGTTTAAGCAGTAATCAATAGGATTACTGCCTACCTACACCATGTTCACTATACCATTTAAACATATTAAAGCATTAATACGTTTCTAAAACAGAATAATAATTCATGCGTGTTTTGTATTTGGAACTATCAGAAAGGAGAAAATATGGTGAATATAATGACTGTGAACGTTTAGCCGAAAATAATAGAAGCTTTCTTTGCTCAAAAACACAGTCATTTCTACAGATGATTAAAGTGAGGAGCGTTAGTGGTTTCAGGTGTAGAATACAGGTAAACTGTTACACATGTGGTCCGGAGTTCACTTCCTAGACGATATATTTCCTAAACCTCACCTAGTTTGCTAGCAAAGCGAGAGGGAGAGAGAGTAAGCTGAGAGAAAGAGGAGAGGTTGGGCCTGATGTTTATAATCCCCACCTAGGAAAAGCCACAATAACATCTTCTAAAACTCCACACCTTAAACTTAAAGCTCTATTGTCCAGTTGAAACGGAATGGTGCAGGGGACTTTCTAGCGAGCTGAGTAACAGAATAAATATTAGAATAATAACTCCAAGTTAATGAGATGATAGTGTAACAGTTAGTTTTAAAAATACAGTAATGAGTCATATAGATTATTGATTACTCTGTTGTACAGTTAAAGTCCACTGCTACATACAAATTATTAATATAATTCACAAATGTGTTGACCACTGAAGTCGTGTACACTAGTAGAAGCTGTGGACCGGTTGTAGAACAGTCACCGGATGAGGATGAGTTGTCCCTGTAGAAATCCAGTTAGATAGTGTAGACCAGTGAGAAGACGAAGCATCGAGCAGCACACTGTATTGTAAATTGTACTACACAGTTATGCATATCTCAGAATGAATCGTTATAAGCAAACGTTGTGTACAATGTTTCTATTTTTAACCTCTAACAAAAGAGTGTACAGTCCTGCTGTAACAGGCTCGACGAAGGAAACGGAAAGAAGGGACGACAAATGGAAATTAGAAATAGACTGAGAGTGGGAAATTTTATTGGTTAATTTGTCTCATATTTGTCTTTCTAAACTATTACAGATCGGTTAGTTCACTGTTACTGACCAGCTATAAGGGAGGTTTGTTTTGCTAATGATAAAAATGGTAATCAGTGTCATGCAAAAAACTTCACAGCTGGGCTCTTAGGATTGAGGAAATATGCAGAGTGACTTATTTTAACGTTACACAATCAATGAAATGTCGAGAAAACTGGTACGAAATGCTCGATCTAGTTTAAGAGTACCAAATTGTACGAACTGCGCATCCTGGATTCCAACTATAGATACCACCCATCAATTGAAATTCAATATTCATAGTGCGATCGTTCATCAGATAACTAATAGAATACCAGTGAATTTCAGCCAATAAAATTTCAGATTAAGTTTCATTTTTATTGGAAAATATGTTCATGATGATGACTGAGTGAACTACCTGAAGCTATATAAAGAAGATAAATCAAGCCTAACTCATGGATATTTCTCCGACCTTATACTCCGTTGCTAAATTATCCTGGAACTTCTGGCTGGTATGTCAGGACAGCAGAAGCATCAAATAGTTAGCATTCCCGTCAATCGTGAACCAAGATCATTCGAAAAACAAAGACGTGATCTGTTAACAGGCTTAGAACGTGGAGGTAGTGGGAGTAGTCATTCTGGGAATTCTATCACGCCATATCATGATGACTGGACCGGTACAGTAGACCATTGGGTCAACTCAGCATGGAGAAGATGGGATGAAGATATGCGTCGATTGAGGAGAGGGATGTTTGCATTATTGGTGAGTCTAGTTATTCATAGTTTTGTTTTTCATAATTATTGACTGTCGATTAAGAATAAGAGTGTTCCTTGGGGATGTCTCCATTTTAAAGTTTGCTCCACGCTTACTAGAGTTGACTAGAATTGTTTTTGAAAATGATACGTATTAACTAGTTAGTTAATAAGATGCAATGATTTTGTATTTCAGCCAGTGGATCATTTTCCTCTATCAACTCATGATCCATTCGCTTTAATGCATCAAATGGAGCATCATATCCAGGATATTCGAGACAGAATGGGTACACTGGATGTTCCGTCTACTGCTTCAGCTAGCGATTTCTTGAAGGATGCCTATGAAGTTGGTGAAGATGGGAAGGTGAGTTGATGTTACTGTGACGCCCATATTGTGTTTTCGTGGGCGTTTGTTTGTCAGTTGGGTTGTGAATTAATGCGTGCTGTTTATTCCTGTTTAGGTACATTTTAAGGTGAGATTTGATGCAAAGGGCTTCGATCCAGAAGACATCAATGTAACATCGAGTGACAATCGTCTGACAGTGCATGCAAAGAAGGAGACGGTGAAAGATGGTGGAAAGAGCATTCGTGAGTTCTGTCGTATGGTTGAGCTTCCACGAAGCATTGACAACAATCATTTGAAATGTCGTCTCACAGATGTAAGTATTCCTTTTTCTAGTTGTGTCGTTTTGCTGATATAGAGGATATAGCATTGTATTGAAATATATGTCACTGACAACTGATGGTTTTGTGACGTGTGATGTTGTTTCAGGATGGTGTTTTGATGTTGGAAGCACCTGTGAAGGTTCCTGAATATCAGTCACTAACACTGAATGAGTCTGGTCAGGTGGGTGTTCGCCCGAAGTCAGATAGTCAGCTGCAAGCAGTTCCTTCTTCGAAGGCTCTTGTCGTGAAAGGTAAGACTTGTGATAGGATTTAAATGTATGAAGAGGTAGTCAGATAATGATATCGTGTCACTTGAATTATTTGTCTAAAATGACGTTTTAATCTGGATTTTTATGCATACTCAGGTACTCATGGCCCAACGGTTTTGGATGATGGATCTGGTGGAAAGCTCCTGCACGTAGAAGTTCCAGTGGATCCTGTCTACAAGCCTGAGGATTTATGTGTGAATGTGGATTCGGGTCGTGTTGTGGTAAGTGGACGCCATCATAAGGAGAAGCATAGTGCTCGTGGAGGGGCGAGTTCATTGCTGAGTTCAGCCAGTCATATGCAATTCCTGAGACGGTGGATCCACTATCTGTGACTTCTCAGTTAGTTGGGAACACATTGGTTTTGGAAGCTCCATTGATGAAACACAATGCAATCACTCATTAAAAGAAGAGTATGAATTGGTTTAAAACGACTCTAATGTGATTCACTCAATGTGTGTATTTGTGTGTTTGTGTCACCCCAATACATATTCCTCACTAACTAATCTGACTTTTCTCTGTTGTTGTGATTGACGAATTTACTTAACGGAACACTTGCATTTCAATAGAGTTGGTAGTGTAGTGTGCTGTATCAATTGTATGTGGACTGGTGATATTAACCTCCTACGCTGAACTCGATAGATGAGGTGATTTCGAACAGTTTCGAAGTTGAGGGCTTTCACTGACAGTTAGCCACAATTCCGTTCTTGTTTGTTGTTGACGTTCATGTGATGGCTGTTATACTCGGGTATTCATGTTTGACAATGTGTAGATAAGTCACACTCTAATGGTTTCCTCTTAGTTGTAGTGTTGTGTAATATCTTTCATTTCATAAGTAATGGGACGTGTATACGATTCGTCGACTGTGTATCGGTCTAGTCTCGTTACAGTCAATGGTTGTAGTACTTACCCTTTGACGTATGGTTGTTTAGTCTTTCTGTCTGTCTCTCTGGATTCAACATAGAACTTGGCACCGAAGTGCTACAGTTCGCGTTTCCACGTTCCCAATAGCACACATAGGTAGACAAGAAGATTAGTGGGGAGAAATAATAGAGTTTGACAAGTATAAGAGTGAAAGAGATTGGGTAATTTTGAAAAGGAATATGAAAGATTAGAGAGACTGAATACATCTGCGCCGTTGACGACGATTTTGAGCCATGTCACCTATTGTCTCCAGCCATTAATCCTAGAGTCCCGAGGGCCCCAACCCTGTTACCGAGTAATGGTTGTGTGTTGGATTCAGGTGACTGATGTAATTGAAACAGGTATTCGGACTTCGTTTTTAAAGATCAGAAACTCTGTGGTTGGTAATCGCATAATGGAATTAATGGTTTGGAATTTGACGTGGTAAGAATTCTTGTTCAGTGAGAAGCAGAGTAGTCGAGTGTCCACATGACAAATTTGAAGCATATGAGACAAAAAACACTTAGTAAATGTACAAAAGGAGCATACAAGAGTGATAATTTTGAATTAATCACTAAATATAGGAGCGTTGAGTCGAAATGGGTGTGTTCGAGACCACTGTGAAATATAAGAGACGAAACAAACCTTGAATGCACACAGAGCTCAAGATTGTATTGACGAAATGCTACCACCTCTGGCATACACGAATGTCAAAACCAAAAACCTTTCGTAATATTCGGTCTCATTGTGTAGATGATTTTTTAAGAGATGACTGATGGAGTTGCGTGATCTGAGTTTGCTAGCTGTTCGAGAATGGAGCTAGTAATTGATTTGCATGATCGTCTCTGCAAGCACGCTGTGTAGCGTTCAGAGATGCGTTTTGTTCGGCCAATACAACTAGTTTCAATGGATAAAGTGAATTTTTAAACACACATTGAGATTTCCCAATGCATTTAATTGAGGAAATTACTGAACTTGGACGATTATATCTTCACTTTATTGAACATTGTTTAAAATAGTAGTTCCTTATATCGAAATGGAAAGACTCTCAATAAATCCATCACATAGTCATATCTTAACAATCTGACACTAGAAGTATAAATGAGTCAATAAAAATTATTGATTATTTATCGATCGACCACGTGGTGATATATATAACCCGTCCAGGCTATACACAAATCAATTATTTTAATACTAATATTTAGATTATAGGAATTTTATCGGTATTTCGATTAATTTCTGTATGAATTTCGTTACGAAGCAACATCAAGTAGAGTATTATTGAAACTAGGTTCCACTGAACGGCTCTTTCGACATCGGTTGTGGCTTTTCAATATTCCACATCCACTATCCCACTAGACTGAGCCTGATACGTTGAAGTTACGAAGCCAAGTTGTTGACTAATCGATTACTGCGTTGGACTGATGAATGCCAACTCTGCCTATTCACGATATAGTGCTACTTGAATTAGTCATTCACTAAACCTACCTGTTGCAAAACAAGATTGCTTCTCTATACAAATAATACTGTTACAGATGTGAGAGTTCATTGTATGTTGAACTTTTACTAATGCCATGCTCTCTGTTATTTTTTCGTACTACAAACACTGAACTATTGAACCATCTATGTGTTCAGAAAAACCATCTGAAACAGAAAAAGCAAACGATAATCCCTACTTTGTATTAGATTTTCTTTTCTCTTATGTACTGTTTCGTGCGTGGAGGCTGAATAATATCAAGTTATACGTTTGTTGTAAAAACGTAACAACAATGAATTCACTGCACATCATGGGAGTTGGCTGATATATTGAATAATGGACTCCATCGTGTTCATCGCACGCTACGCATGATACAACTTCCCTTCACCAGTTTGTTTGCTTCCAACTACTGATAATCATTTCTGGCTGGTTCCTAATCCGTATATGCGCATTTTAGATTTTCTGCTGCAACCTCCTCCTCTTTCTGCATGTACTTGTTGAGCTGTAAACATAGTCCTACTTTGAGTGAGCAATAACAGATCGGAAAGACTACTTCATAACTTTAACTCCGTATTTATTTGTGTATTTTTGGAGAATAATAACTCACCAAGTAACTGTATCTTAAATATATATAAATATACATTGATCTGTATATACTTTAACGCAAGTTTGTATTTGTTTTGTTATTTCCCTTCGCTTACCTGGGTAGTCAACTACACGATATCGACTAAAGCCGTGTTTATGAATAAATACTGCGAGTTATATTCACACTTTACTACCTGTGTAGGGGACTTACTGGAGAGCTGAGTAACAGAAAAATTATGAGAATTAAAATCCAAGTTAATGAGATGATAGCGTAACAGTATGTGACAAAAATATAGTGATGAGTCATTTAGATTAATTGGTTACTTCGGTGTATAGCTAAAGTCCGCTGCTACAAATTAGTAATATAATCCAAAATAGTGTTGACTGATGGAGTCGTGTCCACTAGTAAGAGCTGTGCACCGGTTGTGTAACAGACTTTGTATGAAGTTGGAAGGTCCCTGTAGAAATGCAGAGTATAAAACACAGTTAGTAGGGAAGCAATTAAACCGTACGAACTAGGGATAAATTGGGTCGTCAAGCAGCACACTGTACTGTAGATTGTACTCAACAGTTATGTATATTTCAGAATGAATCATTGTAAACAAAAGTTGTATAAAGTGTTTCTATTTTATAACATGTCACAGAAGAGTGTACAATCATATTGTTACGTACTCCACACTTGTTCCACTCAATTATCTAAAACGAAACAAATTGGAAACCAGATCATCAATAAACGTCAGTTTAGTAATTACACAAGTAACTTTAGTAATCAATCACTGATAGCTTGACTTGATTCTCATAAAAAATAACAGTGTGATGATGGATAGTCATACTGTTGAGACGGGAAACTATGAGATGGAATTATCGGTTGTATAGGACACTGGTTGTGATAGCATGAAATTGTACTTAAATAGAACGGCTTTTCTTTTCATTCGTCATACATGATACATGCATATTTCCTCGTTGTACGACAATTTACTAAAATAGACTATTTGAAATTCAAATAAATGTACACGATGCTACCTAATTCTGATTGATTTATTCATCGATTGAATGAATGATCTGAGCAGGTAGACACAACACATGTCAACTAGCAACGCTTGTTAACCAGGTTGAAGTGATCGAAACACCATATGATGGCTATTTCGCTATTTCAGGCCCGAACTGGTAGTGATATACATGGTGTGACTCAGCTGACGGAGCCACGTGAATTCTGGTAAAACTTTAAATCAAAGTCTGAAATTCACAATTTACACAATTCCAAGTGAAATTTCCCTACACTTTCTTTTAGAAAGTCAAATTACTGACATCACAATTTCTGATCTGTTTCATAACATAACGTGATAACGTCCTTCAAACAACGACATACATCATTTCTGTTTGAGGTTGTGTGATAATGTATAATTTTCTGAATTAGGGTAATTTTGACACTTGGATTAATTTCGGTGAAGCTGTCGTCACCGATAGATATTAGTTAGAGTATTACTGAAAGTCAAAATGTACTCAGACTGTGTAGTGTTTAATCGCCTTGAGAGTGTAGTGGGTGCACACTGCTGAAGAGTCGGGAAACAAGACAAATAGCCTTCGTGTACTCTGTGATTTTCAATACTTTTCTAAAGCATATTGATGTCTGATCAAATTTGAATCAAATCATACAGACATAATCTTTGAATTTGTCTACCTTCATTTCTTCTCAACAATATATTTTCATTTTATCATTAGCAAAACAAACCTCCCTTATAGCTGGTCAGTAACAGTGAACTAACCGATCTGTAATAGTTTAGAAAGACAAATATGAGACAAATTAACCAATAAAATTTCCCACTCTCAGTCTATTTCTAATTTCCATTTGTCGTCCCTTCTTTCCGTTTCCTTCGTCGAGCCTGTTACAGCAGGACTGTACACTCTTTTGTTAGAGGTTAAAAATAGAAACATTGTACACAACGTTTGCTTATAACGATTCATTCTGAGATATGCATAACTGTGTAGTACAATTTACAATACAGTGTGCTGCTCGATGCTTCGTCTTCTCACTGGTCTACACTATCTAACTGGATTTCTACAGGGACAACTCATCCTCATCCGGTGACTGTTCTACAACCGGTCCACAGCTTCTACTAGTGTACACGACTTCAGTGGTCAACACATTTGTGAATTATATTAATAATTTGTATGTAGCAGTGGACTTTAACTGTACAACAGAGTAATCAATAATCTATATGACTCATTACTGTATTTTTAAAACTAACTGTTACACTATCATCTCATTAACTTGGAGTTATTATTCTAATATTTATTCTGTTACTCAGCTCGCTAGAAAGTCCCCTGCACCATTCCGTTTCAACTGGACAATAGAGCTTTAAGTTTAAGGTGTGGAGTTTTAGAAGATGTTATTGTGGCTTTTCCTAGGTGGGGATTATAAACATCAGGCCCAACCTCTCCTCTTTCTCTCAGCTTACTCTCTCTCCCTCTCGCTTTGCTAGCAAACTAGGTGAGGTTTAGGAAATATATCGTCTAGGAAGTGAACTCCGGACCACATGTGTAACAGTTTACCTGTATTCTACACCTGAAACCACTAACGCTCCTCACTTTAATCATCTGTAGAAATGACTGTGTTTTTGAGCAAAGAAAGCTTCTATTATTTTCGGCTAAACGTTCACAGTCATTATATTCACCATATTTTCTCCTTTCTGATAGTTCCAAATACAAAACACGCATGAATTATTATTCTGTTTTAGAAACGTATTAATGCTTTAATATGTTTAAATGGTATAGTGAACATGGTGTAGGTAGGCAGTAATCCTATTGATTACTGCTTAAACACTGGATTTGTTTTGTATCTAAGGTCACAAGAGGAAATCTACTTTGCTCTCTTATAATATTATATCGTCAGATTAGGGTAGTCGTTCAGATCACAAATACAATATGTGTGTGATTATTTGATTGACGTTATATAAATATGCGTATAACGTTATTTCTCTAACCTAATATGTCTTGCTTTGAACCAGTGTAATTTTATTGAAGAATGATCTCTTGAAATAGATAGTATACTTGGTCATTTTGAAATGGCACTGTTAATACTGCTTGAGTGAGACCATGTGTTTGGCCTACCGTTGATTGGAGCTCGGAACAGAAAACAAAAAGTTGATCATGGTCCAAGGATAATATTGAGTGGATTGTGGGCGCTTGCGTGTGTGTGTGTGTGTGTGTGTGTGGAAGAAAAGAAAGCTTGTGGACAATTGTGGAAGCAGACAAAATGAGATTGAATAGGACAGGGTGAAATCCTGTCCTGTGTTGTTGAAATCCTGTATTCCACTCGGAATCAGAAACAAATATGATAATATTAACAACATAATACTGGTTGGATTTAATTCTGTAAGTAGTCAACCAACTCCCTTCATATGTAGTCCGGTTATCGAATGAAGATCAATGAAGGGATGTGGAATCAGGTCATATTTCTTTTCATCACTGTCAAAATGAGATGAGTCTAGATGCAGAGTTCTGTTTCTTAATAGATGTACATTGTCTCACAAGCTGTAGAGACTCAGATATTATCTAAACCATCATCATGATGGAAGGGTATTGCATATTCACCTCACAAATGTCATACAGGTTGTCAGCTAGGTGGTGTGTCATCTGGCTTCTGAGTGGTATGCTATGTAGTGTGTCATCCTGACACCGAAGTACAGCTGAGGTTAAAATAAAATAGAATCTTGCTCACCTCAGAATGGTTAAGGTGTTTTAAGTTTCCAACTGACGAGTATTCGTCCAGTCAGACTCTGAATGCATTTCATACTTTCGTTTGTATTGATTAATATGCATATTTTCAGAGTCCCTAGCTAAGCCAATCAATACTGACCGGATAAGTTCGAATATCTTTAATCTAAAATAGGTTCAGTCTATATTCTGTTGAAATATTTTGCTCTGTTGAGCACAGATCAATGTGATTTGATTTGTCCTTGTTTATCAATACTTGCCAGCTACTGATTAGGCATGTGCTAGAACACATCAGGTTCAGTAAGACTAGTGGAACATATTACTTCAGGACTGAAATTTTGAAGCTTCAGTAGCGGTGTAGTTATTTCTTCACTAGAGGAGTGTGGTTTCCAGTTTGACGACCTACCTTCTCTTTTCTCTATACATTACTGTCGACTAGTAAGTGGAGCGAGGTTTAAGCGTGTCGGTTGGGAATCAAGTCACTGGACGACGTGAGTGGTTGGTGAGTATTCTACTTCTTAATCACTGACTCACCGGATTAAGTGTTACGTAAGAACAAGGTATCTATTAATTAGCAACACCCTGGATCTCACTCTAATAGTATGACGTTTAAGTGTTCCACCCCGTATATTTGCAAAATGTACTTTCAATGAGGTACACTGTTTTAACAGTAAACAAACTGATGCTGTTAGGTTGAATCATGTGAGTTGATCGTCTGTCAATTTTCACACTATCACGTAACTGAGTGTCATAAAGGTCTGTCTAGCGTAGATTTAAGGCGTTTCCTTCACCTTGACTCTTCACATCTTAACCAACAATTGCCCGGATAACACATACACGACTATCTTCATGTAGGAGTTTATTTCTGTTTACGCCTGTCCACTTACGACATAGAATGAAGTGAGAACAATTGAATGGTAAGATGATTGAGATCGGAAAAATAAACTTTTAGTTAGGAAATGAATAGTAGTCATTGGAGTTATATGACAGTAGATTTTGATCATTAAGAGGTGAAGCAGTCAGTGAAATAACAATGGAAAATGACTATTATTATTCCCTTGGATTATGAGTAGAACATGGAAACTCAGCTTCACATCATCATTTCATCCTGTTTTATGCAGGCTATTTTAACTGTTTACAAGACTTCCCAATAGCTTTCATTTCAACTTCACACTATCTCCTCCATGTCTCCTATGCACATATTGACTCCTAACTCGTCGTTCCCTATTCGCCTTCAACTCGACAATCTGTTTGACTCGTGATGTTATTCAGTAATCTATTCAGTGTATGCTCAATCCATCCACCTTCATATGCTTCAGCATATTTGTTGGGCCAGAGGTTCTCAGTTGATTGGTTGTCGAACTCCCTTGTTACTTGTCCTTTCCAGCTGACTATTTTAATTCCAGTACTGAGTCAAGACAGCTGTTTATGGAAGATCGCACTCTTCTGGAAGTGCTTTTCATGATTCGCCAAGTCTTTGAACTAAGTAGAAGTAGTGACTGACTTGAAATTAGTATTGAAAATTGAGAACTTGTTCCTGATACTGAGTGTATTAGGTTTCCACGATGATTTCAGAGTGATATTTGTCTTGCTTTTACGATCTCGGTGGTCTGTGACATCCTCATCTATGCCTTGTGCGGTTGAAATGATCCTTCCTGTATACGTGAGAGAGATAGCTTTCTACAAATGTTCCCCATTCATGGTGATTGGTGACTGTTTTTATTGTAGTGCTTGTTTAGATGTCTTCATCATCTCTGTCTTCTCTGTGTTTAGTTGAAGTACTGTATCTGCTGCCAACCTTTTCTGCTAGAAGTGTTTGTTTATGCCCGTAGATCTTCGAGATTGTGCATTCTACCACAAATTATAATTAATTAAACGATTGAGATTAATGTGAGATAGTGTGATAATATTAGACGAACATCAACACACCATTGATTCTCATGACCAATTGCAACTGGCGTGAATCGATTACCTAGTTGGTCTCTGGTGGTGGATCGAGTGGTAGAGCGCTAGGTCAGTAAATCAGGGGTTGATGGCTCCTTTCCTGCTACGTTTCAGGATATCATTCCATCTCCCATCGTCACCGATTACATAAAACTATATGTACTACAGATTGAGCGAGATGAGTGATTGTCCACCGCTCACACCAACCAGAAGTGCTTCCTATTTAGACACGTTGAAGTGATCTAAACACCAGACAGACGTATCGCTCGTTCAGTGACGAGCTCATCAGCGGCTTACGCAGTCTTACTCACTTCACGGAACTCAGAGAGTCCTCAACACCTCGATAAACTTGTTATAGCGAATTTCTGAATCGATCTAGCTAGTAAGCACTACTGGTTGGTGTGAATGCTATAGAACTACTGATCACATATTGTGATGTGAATAATGACTGCTGCCGTTTAAAAGAAACTGTGATGACATCTCACCCTTTCGAACTGTGTAAATTAAAGATTAATTTGGATATTGTGGGTATGATTCATCACCACTGCATACCTACTGGTGTTCCGATTCGAAGATATCCGAGACAGTCACCTCACCAGAACTTGAAATATATATATATATATATATTATTTTGTGTCTGAATACGGATTAGTATCAGTCTGACAAGCACTGAGAATGACAAAAGAAGTATTGGATATCTGTTTCTTTCATAGTTTTGGACTCTTTAGCACTGCTGTTGGTCTTAGATGGTTTGTAGGTAATTGGCAGGAAGCCTTGCTTGCTTGACCTAGGTTTCGTGTTATGACTTCCTTCACGGTCGAGGGTAGGCCTTACTGACTGGTGAGTGTCAACCGGCACGAAACCTAGGTCAACAAAGGCTTCATTTGGCCGAGTGACTTCAACCATCTAACATCAACCATTCAAAGTGCACCGTGATGGCGAGCACTAGACACTAATTAGTGTCCAGTCAGAAATATCACCATCACTACGCTTAGCACTGTGTGATCAAATCAGGTACTCTCCGGTTAACAGGCAATTTCGTTAACCACTCAGACACGCAAAAGCAATCCAATAGCTACCGTGAGAATTCTAACTTCTTTCGGATTCGATTTCAATGCTTTTGTGGCTCACATCAGTTCGTAAACAAACTTGAAACCAATCAAATCCCTGCAAAGTATGATATAGTAAAGTAAAGTACTTGGAAAAGTGTATTATTTTCAAGAGTTCTAGTGTTAATTAATATGCATTTGGATATTGTGACAAATGAGGATAAAGGTGTATGCAATCTGTATTAATTAACTAACATTGGTACAGTGCAAATTGAAAACAGAAAAATGACTGCTACAATGTATCGATTAAGACAAACAAACTCTCATCAACTTATTCGAATTTAATTTACTCATATATCTGTTAAGATTACCATTATTGTAATTATAAAAATGACACTTCTAGTGCAACGATAGAATTTGTAAACAGTTCAGAAAACGGTTGAACAGCATGATAGCATGAGTTTCTGTAGAATACGTTATTGAAGTCATTTTGTAGTTTCCATTGACTGATCTTCATTGGACTGAGACTGTCCATCTTTGTTGACATGTCAATTCCCAGTACATACGCTTTGACGATGTCATTTCAACTGTTGACGGCCATCAGTGAAATCTAGGACATGAAGTTCGTGCCTGTTTTCAAGTCTTCACTTGGACGCACCTGCATTCTCAGTGAGTGATGATGTCCTCATTTACACTTGAGCCTAGAAATCCACTGTTTCAAATGCCTAAACCGTATCCACTACACCATTGAGGTTAATTGTAGTAGAGACATCTCTTGTGCAACGGGTATCAGATATCATTTGTCTTAAGGTGGGTTAACATTCGTCGTTAGTTGACTGTGTTGTATGGAAATTCCCAGCCTTTGTTTATTTTATGTACTCGTCGCCAAATTATTGTTATGTACTGGTCGAGAATTTAATAATGCTGACTCAAGAAAGACGGAAATCAGAAGACCACTAGGTTTGCGATGATACTTCTATTTTCCAAACACAAGGAGAATCAATATGTCACACAGGAGTGTGAGAGCGAAATATATATGAATGTCCGAACAAGTGTGTGAACAAATCAATAGACAGTCTTAACATGATTGGCTAATTATAGTGGAGTATCGATCCATATACACATAGCGAAATATAACAGACTATCAAACAAACACACATATTATATATAATATAAGGGGAATATACATTGTTAAAGACGACAGGTTCATCAAAGTGAGATGGTCACAGACTAAGAGAGCAACAGAAAGAGAGACCATCATATATATATATATATATATATATATATATATATGGATACATATCAGTTTATATTTATAACGTTTTAGGGTTTGAAACGGTGGCTTCTGGTTTCGACTATTAGTGAGAAGGAAACGAACTGGCTTGAATTTTATCTTAACTTCACCCGACACCCAACATCATCTCATGTCGTCTCATCCTTCAAAGTACAATAACACCTTCTATACCACATTCATTTACTGCATTTTTTAACAGGCTAGAATTACTGAAGTCTCAATTTGTACACTTTCCTTGAAATCTCTGCTCAGCCTAATCATTACACTGAGTATACTTCAGCTAACAATACTCCATTTTCGCTAAACGATACTATCGATTTTATATAACTTTGTCCCGAGAATGACCTTGACCACATCCCATCATTTACCTTAGCTTTCATGAAGTGTAACTGGATGTGTTTACAAGCTTATCTCAGCTATTTTGAATAATTTCATCTGATGGTGAGTGAATACCAGTCAGCATGTCAGTATTTCCACTGACATACTGGTATATTTCAGTTCTGGTGATTACTTAGTAAATTTTATCAAACGAACCATTCCACGACTGTTCTCAAGCTTCCGTTAGACCATATCCTCCATGTCGCACTGGTACTAACACCTAGCTAGCCAATTCTTATCCGGGTGCCTCGTGTGTGATGTCACTCGACTGTTTCCTCAGCGAATGTCTAATCAAACTCCTGCATTTCCCTTTTCAATATTTGTTAACTTATATGCTGTTGGCTGGTTCTCTGCCTTCCACAGTTCCCAACTGCTTGCCATTTCTGGCAGGCTATCTCAACCTCAGGACACAGACAGTGAAGGCAACTGTGAATGAAAGTCTGTGAACACTTCTCGTGATTCACGTGACAATTCTCTCCCTCTCAAGTAGATGGAGACACTGACTGATTTGAAGTTTATGCTGAAAATTCGAGTCTTGTTCATCGTACTGATTGATGCAAATCTCCACACTGATCTCAAAGTAGTAACAGCCTGTCCATCTCGCCTGATCCCCACCTCAAAGGCTTAGTTGATGGGAATCCATTCATTTCTCAGTCTGTGTTTAACAACTAGTCATTTCAAAGCTTTTATCAGCTCTTTCAAAGAATCAATCAACCAGTGTGTCAACATGTGAATAAATGTCTCATAATAAGTTTCATGCTCAACAATCGACAGTAATATATACTCATTTATTGCCCTTCACCACTGAATTATTAATCTGATATTCATTTTCCGTTTATAGTGAGTGACTTTCGAGATCTAAACTACTAACTCGATTCTTATTTCACTGTAAACCACCTATTTTTAGTTGGTATTTGGTGGTAGTGCGAAGAACAAGCCTACTAAGGGTAAATCGAATGTGTGAAATGAGACCAAATTTAAGGGATATAAAGAAAATCAGTCAATATCCATCTTGTGTACTAATTTATTAACTTGCAAATGACATTTCCGACTTTGTATTGGACACGTTTTCTTCAACTGTCTGTGGATGATTAGATTTTTCGAGCCATCTTTGACACTTCGTGTTGGATCCCCACTTGTCATCAGTTGAAAAAGAATTGAAACTCAAGGACTGCTAGACAGTCAGATGTTTCCTCCTTGTTCGAGACTCTCCTTCAGTGTGAATCATCACTCATCCGTCAGTATTGGAAACAGGCACCTGAGGTTTACAAGGCGTGGCCGTCGACCATTCAACTATTGGGACATTACGTAACTACCCATCAGCTCTAACTTCTTATAACTTACGTAGTGTTGCGGCATTGATAGCCAGTATCATCCGAGAGTATCTGTCCAAACAGTTAACACGTTGGATCACGCTGATATCGAAATACCAAGAAGTCCATACTGCGGTTGGTTACTAATGAGTGCTAGGTTAACTTACATGTTTCCGGTACACTGGGGTTTGACTGACTTCATTTGGAGAACTATTTGTTAGCCATTGAATTCCATCTCAAAGCTGAATGGAATATTATCATGCCTTGTAACTTAAAGATACTGGGTTTTGTCCTTGTTGGGGTTATTTGAGAGTAATTCTGAAGAGTCTGAAAGAAGGACGAAACAGGGATGCAGTATCCTCAATTGCGCGTTTCGTGATCTATCTTGAAATCAATCCAACCTCTGCTTACCGAAAACTCAAACATTTTTTACATTCTTCTCACATTTGTGTTGAATGTCTCTCTATCGATGTCTGGATTTTCACTGCGTCGGTGGAACAGTGTTTAGAACTCTAGCCGACCATGCACATGGTCCGGGGTTTGATCCCCTGCCGACGCACATCCGATATCTATGGTCGGCTTGCAAAATTTGGGCTACCGATACCACATGCTGAAAATTCCATACTTCTACCAAAAAGTACTGTGTGGCATCAAGCTGTAATCAAAAAATATATACTACTTATATAGGTTTAACCTCGCCAGATTACTAGCTTGCTAGGCTACTAGCTTTCTAGTTTTCTAGCCGATCCCAAGCCCGGGTAAAGAGGGAGGGTTGGGCGTGGTGCTAGCAACTCCACCCCCATAAAACAACCAGATCGCTACAGAAACTTCAACGAATAAATATAATAAAAATTCTAAAAACATAAACAATAACCTTATTTTTTGCTGGAATCGGAGAAGCGAAATGACTCAGGCTGGTGAAAGCCTTCGGGAAGCCACTCAGCTGATGTGCCTTCTTTCGATGAAAGCGAAAGTAGGGATGGGTACCTGGAATGTTCGTACAATGTACGAAACTGGAAAGGCTGCCCAGATAGCCGCTGAAATGGGAAGGTACAGAATAGAAGTGTTGGGAATCTGCGAGAGCAGATGGAACGGAACTGGAAGGTGCCAACTACCAACTGGAGAGACAGTAATCTATTCCGGTCACCCAGAGGACTGCCACGAGCACACCAAGGGAGTATCCATCATGGTGTCACCAAAAGAAGCCAAAGCTCTCATGCAGTGGGAACCAATCTCCTCCAGGATAATGACAGCCAGGTTCAACTCAAAAGGAAGGAAAGTTACAGTCATTCAATGTTATGCGCCTACAAACGTCTCAGAACAAGAGAAGAAGGAGGCGTTCTACAGACAACTACAAGCAATAATGGACAACGTCCCAAATGGCGATATCAAAATCCTGATGGGCGACATGAATGCGAAGCTGGGAGGAGACAAACAGGAAGAGAACTCACCATGGGTCGAGAGGCCCTCGGTGAAATGAACGACAATGGTGAACTCTTCTCAGACTTCTGCGCCTTCAATGATTTGGTGATTGGCGGTAGTGTGTTCAAACACAAGGATATACACAAGGGACATGGATTTCACCAGATGGACACACCAAAACCAAATAGACTTCATTCAATTTCAAGAAAGTGGAGACGGAGCCTACTGGACACAAGGTCGAAGAGAGGAGCAGATGTGGGTTAAGACCACAAATAACGCGACGTTAAGCCCCAGATGTTGTTGAAGCATCTATACTAGTAGGTAACATGTTGACAGAAATCGTGTGTTTCGTTCGATCATAACGGTTTATCATTGCAAGCTGTCTATTTTAAAAAACTACATAACAAATATACCTACATGTCTACTTATACAAGTAAAATATAGCATAGCAATATATTGACCTACTGAATCAACTTTTTGACTACTTTCTAGTAATATCTGTTGAAAGTGTCACCTGCCTGCATCAGTTTGCTGAGTTGTTATACGATTCTCAGTCTGATCTTATCTTAAATATCTTTTTTAAGAATGATCTCAAATGCATTGTGGCATGTCCTACTGTAAGATTTATCAGTAGTATATACACAAGGAGTTCATCGTCATAAAAGACATCAAATAGCACAGAGACAGATTTCATGTCAGAGAAGCAAATGATGATACGGCGGTGAGGAGATACATGGGAGACGACGTGAAAGGAACACAAAGAAAGACAATATGAAGGAAGGCGAGAAGTAGCAGGCACAACCCGAAAGATCTGTGTAAATGGTGCATTCGTTGAAGATAAGGTGTACATAATTTATCTAAATCGAGATACCAAATTGAGAATAAGCATTCCTTGACAAAGTCTTTCGTCTTCTACAGTTAGAGTATGTGCGGCTTTTCAGAATTTCAATCGTGGATACCGAAAATAAAGTCGGTGTTAATAAGGTATTTATTGTTGTCTGCCACATCCCGATTAATCTTAATTTCGTCCTTCGGGTTCATCTTCTGATATCTCAGAGTCTCTGTAAAGAAATCGAACTCATTTGTTCATAAGAAATTCTTACAGCCATTTTCCTTACATTAACGGGCAATACTTCTCTGGAAAAATCCCCTTAGGCATTTTACGAGTTATTGATGTGTTAACCATTTCTAACTGTAGCTTTTATTTTCCTAAATATACATTATCACTTACAAATACTTACCAGCAGTTGTAATCTACTGATCTTAACAGCTCGATATTCTCTGGACAACACGTAGTTGTCATACCAGTTACTCCTTAAGTATAAGTATGTAAAAATATATAACTGTAGAACCTCATGATGGTTTTATTAAAAGGAATGTTCTTTTGCTCAAAGTTAAATCTTTTTGTCTTCTAAAAACGATCATAGTTTTTCTAGTTACACGTTATCAATTGTCATTTGTTTAAACTTATCTTCTTTAGTTTCACGAACATATTTTGATTTTTCCGAATGTATCGTTTTCAATGGAGTAAAATAAACACTACAACACGACTTAAAATCAGAATGAATTTCCTCATTGCCTAATAGTGAGTAGTTTTTTCAAAAACATCACAACTATCATATCAACACAGTTTCTGTTGGGAAACATTCTATCATGATAACAGATGATCTGACATGAAATTTTCAGAAACCAATGAATTTTGATATCAAATAACTAATAATGTTGTTCAACAGTAAAATTTTAGCAAACTATTTCCATTGATAGTCGATCTTGGTTCAGCTATATTTGCAAAATATGCCTCTTCTTAAAATCCATCTGTATAGGATCTGACGGTCAGGACTAATTAGGAAACTAGTGTTGGTATTCAGTCTTTAAAAGAGCTATTAATTAGGATACCGTATCGAAAACTAGTCACAGAATTATTATTCGTGCTGGTCATATCAGTGTTGGTTTGCAGGGAACTTAAAACAAGCAATAAAGGTTAATAAAGCAGGATTTAATGAATTCATCAAATTTCGGTAGAACTCGTCAACTGAATACTCTACATACACGGATATATATACTTTTGAAATTACATTGGGAGATATAAGACTGATAAATAAACTACATTGAATTAGTCATGCAGAAAGACACGTGCGAATGTTTTACAGGTCATGTTCAAATAGATAGGGAGTATGAGAAATCAAAATTAAGATAGATTGCATTACGCTTCAATTACATCACTTAGATAAACAATTAGTCATTAGGGAATATAACGAGAATTGCAAACAGACTAATATCAATAGTAATAGTTATAATAACAATTTTAATAGTGTTGAAGTGAGTTAAGATAATCTTACGGATAAAGCATAGTTTTAAATAAATCAAGAATAAAAATAATGATGATAAGAAGAGGAAGAGGTAGAATAATAGTAATAACAAGTAGAGAATAATAAGTAAAGCGTATTACCACGGTAGATTCAGAGTGACGACCATCTCCTTTTGTATACAGAGAGCTGGTTTGTAAATTCTAATTGCACAAGCCTCTGCAATTGCAAGCATCTTCTTGTTTCTTTGTTTGCTGACAATGGTGAATGACTTGACCGCGTCGATATCATGTCCGTAATCCACAAGATGTTTTGTTATTGAGGATTTTGGCACTTTACACTCAGCTGTTTTCAACCATTTTGGCAAATGCTCCATCATGCGAGTAGATAATCGCCTTTCCGTACGACCTATGTATTGCAGGGAACTGACTGATCACAGGATTGATCATGAACTGACATCATTTAGAGAACCTTTTGAAGATCAGGGAGTAATGGATGGCTGTTTCTTTGTGGCTTGAGACTCATCAATGGTACGCATCCGCTGGATTTCGAAGACAGGAAATTCTGGTGCTGACTGGGTTCCAGTAGCTGAATGGTTTACTAGGTGGTTTTTTTAATAGGAAGGTTCTTTGTGTTCTAACCTCAGTGAGTGCTTACTGCCTATGAGTCTCAAACTAGGACAAAACAAGTGTTCAGTGCTCGCTGATTTTCATCGACATCTCTGTCTAATTTTGGTTCATGATGAAATCTAAAATTGAAATTATTCGAAATCTGCAGAAATCCCATACTACTAACATTACTACATTCAAGCTTAACTTGCATCCCATGTTCTAAAGATACCAGTCTATTGAGAACGAAGCTTGAAGCAACTAAGTTTGATGAAATTTTTCACTCTGCCAACTAATCAAGATATGAAGGGCTTTCAACACATATACTAAGGCTAAAGTTAACCATCCACAACAATATTTGTGAGCTATGCGTAATGAGCTAGCCATTAATCAGTACATGGGTTAAGCTATACATCGATAGGTTACATAAATACTATATAAGGCGGACTTGCTTTAGGATTTTTAGGCCCGGGAAAGCTTATACCCCATGAACACAAGTCGTGATATCAGACAGACAGTCTAGCTGTGTAAGAAGCTGATAAAACACTTTGAAATCGAGTGAGGATATAAGTTATTGTCTAAGACATTTACTGCTCTTTCGTTCTCGCCTGCATGATATGATAAATCAGGGGAAGTTAATTACAATTTGACTTATCTCAGGTAGTCGTTGTTGTTGTCCGTACACTTATGTGTTTTTGTACTGGGTCTTTAAAGGGACACTGTAGACATCGCAGATATTGCATTTGGCTGTTTTAACTACTTTTT
The DNA here is from genome assembly GCA_944472135.2 of Trichobilharzia regenti. Taxonomy (NCBI): domain Eukaryota; kingdom Metazoa; phylum Platyhelminthes; class Trematoda; order Strigeidida; family Schistosomatidae; genus Trichobilharzia; species Trichobilharzia regenti. Next base: position 36,990 of record CALYDD020000322.1, on the reverse strand, counting down.
ACAAAGCTGGAATGTTTTTTTGCTCTGTCAACTAAACTATGCGCAAAATCAAATCATGGCTAACTTTAACTGTCTTTCGTTAGAGTATCTCTGAGGGAGAAAGGATATAAGTTACTAAAGAACAGAGTTGCAGCACTAACATTTCAGTACTACCTGAATACGTAAAATGAAGCGCCTGATTTCAGTTTGAATCTCCTCAAGTAGTTGATCTTTATATTAAGTGCTTAGAGGAAATCTTTAGTCATATCAGATGTTACGTTTGGCTGTTTTAAAGATGCTTAATGGATACAATTGGTGGATGGTGGCTAGCAGTGGAATCCAGGATGCGCATTTCGTTCTATTTGGGATGGATGTTTGGTGAAGTTTACCTACACCAATCAGAATCACATTGTTTTTGAACAACCAATCACAGTTTAGATCCAAAAATATCACTTAATCGTTAAAAAACGCTGCAAAAAATATAATACACTTGTGTTGTAAGAGTGTACCTTACTTGCTCCAGGGATAATCCATAGAGAATTTATACAATGCGTGATAGATGCTTCCGTCCAGCTAACTGCAGATCACAGTAATTTGAGATCCATTCATATTACTGACACTGATTTTAACCCACCTCTTACCCTATCTAACATTAAAATTTACTAGGTCTTCACGGAATGCATTCACCAAATGCATAAACGCAGACATGATTTGGTTTGGAGTGTCCTTTCTCTACTTCCTCTAAATCTGGGTGGTTCTTTGAGGTCAACTTTTCACAGATATTCACTCCGGCGATAATATTTGAACGTCAACTGAGACTTTTTTTTTACACAGCTGTAATATGCATTACTGTGTCTGCTATACTATACAAGGAAACACCACGCGACAGCTGTTATCGTTTTAATAATCATATAATAATATCTTTATTCTGAAGAATATTTGTAAAATGTATGGAATTTTCAGAGGAGTTTGTTGCATGATATTTCCCCTTCCCACAATATCTTCAAGTAAAATATTAATTGATAGGATGTCCTGTGACACAATGGTCTCTGGCTGAAACACAAAACCATTCGATTATGATGTATCTGCTTCGTCTCCTTCAAGAAATCCATCCACGATATCTAGTTGAAAGTCAGTTGTAAGAAGTTCAGAAGTAAATTTTGAGACCTAAAAACTTAACTGAAGAACAGTTATCTCATGCACTGGGACACGTTGCCACCCACAATCAGGCCTTTCTTTAAGTTTAGTAGAAACTTGCTAATGAGAAGCTTGAAAACATTTTAAATACTCACGAGAGTAGATAATACCAATAGAGGTCATGTCTAAATCGATTAAAACGAGAGAGAATATATGCAGTAGACAGTTGGAAGCTTTTAGTTATCCAGATCAAAGTGAATGACTGCTACCTTCTTCAGATGAATGTCAGAAAGAAATCTTTGATATTTTTCGTTAGTATTTATAGTTTAAATTTAATCGGAATAATTTTAAATAAAACGCAGGTTCATTTTAATCAGAATATTGAATTTTCTGTTCAGATCATTATTTGACCTAATTCCTGAGAATGACCTCAACTATCTGCTATACACTTATTGCAATCGATAATTGCCTACCTTTCACATGAGTGACTGAATATCACTTTGCTTAGTGATTCCACACACCTACTTCTCTTATCGTGAATAGAGCCTTCGGAGAAATTGTTCATCTACTTTGTTTCCTATTTTAAGGAACTAGTGTTTAAAGACAATGAAAGTGACAAGGCCATTTTCCTTATTAGCGAATCATAATCTAAGGCTCAACGACGTCTATTATCGGCATGTGAAGAAAACAAAATGGGTCAAGAATAGTTGCATCAACATGCTTGTTTCTTAACTAGTCAATCAAATCACCTTCAGTCTCTGGTGTTAGGATATTTATGATTGGTTTATAAACAAAATAAAGAATTGACATTGTTATAGAACTTCGTCTCTAAGATACAGAATTAATTGTAAGAAAATGCTTTGATCCACCTAGATGGGCAGAATCGGTCGAGCTCGGAATTTATAGGCCATCGGATAGGGCGCTATAAGCTGAATGGTCTATGATCTTGCCTTTATAGCAGCGAAATCCTGGTTTTGAGACCGGTGGCTGCATAATACTGAGGAGTTCCACAGAAGGAAAAAAGAGCTGTCCAGTACTCCCTGGTGGCTTTCCAGTGGCTCTCTAACTGATGTCACCTTGTGATTAAACTTGTAATCAATCAAATCCGTGAGGACCAACACTTGGGAAAAAGTAGATTGCGCATGTTAACTTACCGATTGAGTAGACTAAGCCGAAATATCAGAGACATAGTCAAGGTCTGTGAGAAGTTCACCTTCAAGAAGGAGTGGGCTAAGAGATGTCATTCGAAATCAAATCATTCTATATGAGAAAATTCGTTCAAGTTTTAACTTCAGAGTTCCAATAGGTAACCTCACTCCCGAATTTTCTTTTTTATCGGGTTTACTAGTGGGTAAGCTGACAGGATTTGAACTCCGGACTTTGTTCGGTGCTGTGGCTGAATGCTATACGAGCTTGCCTTGTAACCGGTAGGTCTCGGGTTCGTATCCTGTTGGATGCATACTGCCGATGACTCCCAAACTAGGGAGATGAAATAGCTGTCTGGCAGTACTCCCTGCTGGTTTTTAATGGTTCTAAATGATATCGATCCGTGATCAAACCCGAGAAGTTTTACTTAACGAGAACAAATGGTTAATAGTTCCTTGATTTCACTGCACGTACATTTAAAAAAAATTTATTGTACATTGGGTATTTTGTTGATTTAATCCAAGGTTAGAATTATGTCTCGGGTTGTCATGGTTATAGGTTTCTAAGACAGCTGTGTGTTCAGCTCACACTCAAATACATATGAAACCAATGGACTGAATTTTCAATACAGTATTTTCACTAACACTGTCAGCCATTTAGAACAAGTGATAAGTGTTCACTTTGAAATTTAACTTGATTAATATTTAAAAAATTAGTATTCATCTTGAAACTTTGTTTCTTTCAAAATTTATCAAATGAAATATACTTTGGTAAAAGTGACTTCATTGAAAATTAGCTAAATGGATTGTAGAAAATAAATATTACTTGATAACATCATTTCGAAGTTTTTGTACAATTATATTACAACTAGTATGGTTGATAATAATAAAAATTTCAACTTAGATTTGAAGCAGTAGAAGACGAATGATTTGGTAACTGTATACAGCGTATTTGTGTACACCCTATCTTCAACGCACCATTTGCACAGATCTTCCGTGTTGTGCTACTTCTCGCCTTCCTTCATACTGCGTGTGTTTCTTTGTGTTCCTTTCACTTCTCCTATGTATCACCGCACTGATATATCATCAAATGTATCTCCCTGCTTAGTGATGTATTTTATCACGTTTGACGTCTCTTTACATACTACTGATAAGTCTAGTCAGTAGCACTCGCCACATATTTCTTCACGAACGTTGGTCAATTAAGGAATCGCTGATAATCAGAGGGTAATAGACGGCTGTTTCACCCCAGTTCGGAACTCTTCAATGGAAAGGTTGTCATCACCCCACCAATGATCCAATCCAAAATCACTAGGATACGAGGTGAGGCCTTTGACTGTCAAAAGTGCGTAGTAATAATGATAATAATGGGGTTATTCTAAAGAGTACTTTTAATACAATGTAGAACTTTCAACATGTAGTACAATAGTGCATATAATTCCTCTTTACATAACAGTACTGGGGAAAGAAGAAGGCAATTACATTGATGATAATGTTCAATAAGTGTAAATGTGAATATAAAACTGAGGTTTAGGTGACCGTATTAACAACAGTGTATTCATGAAACAAAGAATGAAAAAGACCGTTTATTTATTGCTTCTCAGTGAGTTAGTAGTTTCATGCCTTAGACTTTTCTCATCACATAAAATGTGTGCCTAATAAAGCATCGTAGAGTTTGTATACGTAGTCGTCTGAAGATAAGGTTTTCTATAGTTCCTTCTAGTATTTATCTGATGAGATGCAAGGACACAGTTGATCATGGACAGCATTCAGCAAGATAATATTCTCTGATTTCTTGCACGAGTCCATGTGTCTATCTACGATAGTACTAACGGGTTGGTTTAACGTTACCCATCCTCCCCAGTGAGAGTATTTAATACCCTACTAAATATAACTAAATCTTTCTTAAATAGATCAGGGGAGTTTGAATTCTGGGGAACAAAAGAGAAGAATAGGTAGAATAAATGAATCAACAAACTTTAGAAGTACAGTTTCAGGGATATAAGATTGTCTTCACTTTCTTACGTAGAAAGTTAGACTAAATATCTTTCTAGAAATCATCATAATGTGGGAAGTTGTGGGAAGGATCAGAGGAAACGCGTAATCTAAGGTATTCAATATTCAGCTTATTTTCAACTTCAGTATCATTTACAATAAAAAAATGATGGGAATGAACTAGTTCATGTGACTCACACTTGTATCTTAGAGTGAAATTAACAATCTGACAATTGGAGGAATTTAGCTTAAGACTACCTGACAAGGAACATTGACTCATTATGGATAATAAGCTATTCGTTTTGGGACAATCTTACTGAGACAAGACCAACATGAAAACTGTCAAATCACCGACATGCTCCATAAAATTAGCCTCATCAGAATGGGACAAGTCAAGGAAGCAAAAAAACAACAGAAATGGAGAAAGAACAGCACCTTGAGAGACACCGGCTATAGCAAGTAAAGTAGTGAAAGACTTCCCATTATACACAGTGTATTGCTTCCTATCAGAAAAGTAAGAATCCAGCCATTTATTAATCGACCACCATGCTTGCATCAACCTCTGAGATGGAGTCGAATGGCCGACCCATGAATCCTAACTTCTGCCGACTTGAGTGATATATAGCGCCACCTCCCACCAACGTCGTCGGTGAGTATTTGTTCACAAAACTACTTGGCGGCCCCATTTAAGTCACGTCTTATTGATGCAAGTCCAGACAACTTCATTCTTTAACCAGTCACTGGTGAGCACTAGATTAATTTTTAAGTGTTGTATTGCACTCATCAGTGCTCACTAGTGACTCATTGCAACACTAAGTGACCACGAGTTTTAATGAGAGTTGGTGACCAGAGGAGTCAGTCTAGTCAGATGTGAGCATAGATAATCTCCGCTGACTTTGACAGAACTTAGAATTCAGAAATTCCATTCCAGTGATTGAATGATCAACGAATTTGCCTCATAATCCAAAGGTCCTGGATTCGTCCAAAAAATAGGACTAAATAAATTTTGGCCTCTGAAATGTTGTTGAATTCACAGTATAATCTTTGCTGATTGAATCGTTCCTGCTGAATGAATCGCTTATTGATTTGATGAACGAGATTCAGTAGTCAAACTGTCTCTACCTAACTATATCAGGCTTACTAAGTTCACTTCACTCTACTCTATGCTGTAACTATAAAAAGATGTATTGCTACATTTGTGTATACAGATATTCTGAGTAGTCTTGATCGAGTGCCTTAACCTATTCACTTGATCTCACAGTATTTATGTGGAATTAGGTGTTTACCATCAAATAATATTTCTTCTACTGGGATCATCAACCTGTAATGACCAGAACTCAAGTACATCGGCCTGAAAGTAGGAAGCTAATCGACAGTCTTCCCTACTTCTGTGAGTCACGCACAGTTCAAAATTACATTCCAGTGGTGTCAAAGGTCGACTTAACATGGTGGAATATGTGTAACTATTGAACAACCATAATAACTCATGTCAAAAATACAAAACTACCTCAATAATGTCATCCAGAAGATATTGAATCCAGAGGTATAAAATACGCAACAGACGGTAAAACTCTCCTGTAACCAAACACAACTGCTAAATACTTTAGAATCAACAAGGATATTCGCTGAAAGATTGAATGAAAACTCTGTTGCGTGTATCGAGAAGCACAAATAGACAGTCCTAGGTGAAACAGTCACTCCATGGTGTATGTAACCTTGACTTCACTCGAACAAAACACGATTGTACAATCACACAGTACTATCAACATCACCACCACCACCACACAACAACAACAAAGTGAAGCGGTATCAAAGATTCAGTCAAAAGAAGATAATCCAATGTTAGTACAAAAGAGATACAGATCATGGGAAAGGGTGGTGTGATTGAAAAATTAGTTGAAATATTCAAATAACTATCCATACTGTAAATAGATTGTTCTTGTGAGGATTTTGAAATCAATGTTTCTGCGAAAAACTTATGCGGCTTCTTTGTATGAGTTTATGAGTTTTCGGTGTCCTTTGAGATTGAAATGGTAGAATTGTAGTCTACGGTGGTGTCAAATTCTTACTAGCTTCACCTAAATATCACATGTCACTGTTGATTGCGTTCAATCCAGTTAATTTAGGACCTAGAAAACTAGGATACTTTAATATTCCGGTTACATTTTCTACATTATATATGTCATGTGACTTTAATTAATTATGTTGTATATTTAAGATTAATGTTGAAAATGCCAAAAGTAATTTGTGTAACGAATCTATAACATTTTGCACAATACATATATGCCGAATGAGTGATTTGGCGTCTGTTTTAAATACCAGTTTAATCAATGTTCCAAGGTTAAATAAAGGTTTAACATACTAATAATTTTATCAATGACATTAAATGAAGTGGAAGGTATGCGCTTCTGAAAAGTCCAAACTAGTATGGAATAACTAGTTGTCTATTGTTCTGTGGTTTCCGGTGATTCTCTAATAGTTGCCGGTTTCTAGTGAAATCTAAATTTGCATCTACTTATTGTCGTTTGGAAGAAGGGCTACTATGTTATAAACTTCTAAAGAAGGGGGAATAAAGCAAAACCTGGTACAGAATCGTGCTGTTGTCCACGTGAAGCGAAATATTATGTCGTGTCAACCTGGAGATCCTGGAGGAAAAATTCCGCCCAAAACATGCTGGATTCAGGAAAAGCAAATCATGTATTGAGAAAACTGTAATGCTACGCATCATCACTGAACAAAGCATATGATGTGTTATATAGGCTTAATTCTTTAAAAAACGCTACATTTGTCTTTGCAGCACACGGCTGTTTATCTTTTGCCTTCCCCTCAACACACACATTTATAGTCTTGGAATCCAATTAGTTATTGAGTTTTCTAACTTATCAATGTAATTAGTTCCTCTCAAGGCCATTTAAAGCATATGTGTGAATGCGACTGCTGTCAACCCTCTCGTCATTGATTCGAGACAGTAAAAGTTGTCTACTTCAACTGTCTCTCTTCTTGCCTTCTTGCGTGGCGGGTTCGGTGGTATCGTATCATATTGTTGTTGTTGCTAATAGTGATTGGAACAGTAGGTTTGCAAACTGATTAGATGACGTAAAGTACCAAGTGTATTAATGCTTATAACAGAACGTCAGTCAAATCTGTGACTCAACATTATCAACTTCAAAAAAGTCTTTGATAGTGTCGACCACGAAGTAATTTGGTAACTACTTCAACAATACGCAGCAGTGAACGGCTATGTGATTGTTTGACATGACATGTAATTCACAGCGGAAAACTCAGAGAAACGTCCGAAGTGAGGACTGCCTACTATCATCGATTATCAGCCTAACTGTGGTGGACTGGATTATGCAGGAAACTGTCGGGAGAGGGAAGACGGAGAAACGTTGTACAGACGAGAAGATCTGGGTTAGAATGGACATGAGTTTATTCCAGATTGGAGAGTGCCAAATAGCACGAAACCTGGATGCAAAGCTTCCTGCCGATTGCTTCCAACCTTATAATATCAACAATCCGTAGTGCACCGTGAAGGTGAGCTAACGAAAATGGTGACCTCACAATAAACTCCACTAATAGAATTCAGTCTGCACCAAAGATAGAAATATTAGACACACTACACTAGTTTTCAAGTGTTGGTTTGTAGGGATTTGGTTTGATTGTATGGAGGATTTAATCATGAGCTGACATCAGTTAGAGAACCACTGGAAAACCTGGAGTACTGGACAGCTGTTTCGTCCTAGTTTGGGACTCCTCAGCAGTACGCACCCACCGGGTTCGAACCCAGGACCTTCTGGTTACAAGGCGAGCTCGTAGACCATTGAGCCACTGGGACCCGATCCATGGTTCTTGAATCTAACTTCTGCCAGTTCACGACATAGCGCGACCACTTCGCAATGTCTTCTTCGATGTGTTACTGCCTCATCTTCGACCTGCTGTACCCTACACTACACTAGTTACTAAGTAGTGTCCAATCAGAGATCCGGATTTCGTCAACGATTTATGTCTAATGTCACGCAACCTCCATTATGGATAAAATTTTATTTTGATAAAATCACACAGTGTTTGTTATATAGTAATATTTACTGATCAACACACTTCGAATACAAATTATTACTGCTTCAAACCATATAAAGTCACCACTTGCACAACTTTCTTGCTTCATTTATATGCATGAATACAAATTGATGATTAGGCATTTGAATAAAATCAATATAAGATAAAGTGCATTCGGAAACAATATTAGTGTTGTCAATAAAGTACAATCAAATGGAAGATAAGACGTTTTCACAGTAAAATAAATACATAAATAACTTGTTCGAATGTTATAATGTGAATTGAATACATTGTAACATTATTCATCATGCTCTGAATCAACTGGTTGTGATAGCGTCTTCTATATCTCTGGTATTAGCGATGATGCATCACTTCTATTGCATGTCTTGGTTGTAGACTCGATGAAGCAGGCAGGATCAGTAATCAATTTCTCTCTCTCCACCTACCTATATTACTCTTTCGAATTTTGACTCTGTCCATAAATATAGCCTTATAGAGTAACCTGGTTTATGTACTTTCATCGTACCATATATTCTATTAGCACTATTAGTTTTAGACATTAAATTAACATTAATAACGCTCGTTGAATATATGATACAAAAAAATACATAAACCAGGTCACTCCATAAGACCAATAGTTGATTTCAGAATTACGCCTGCATATGATTATCAAAATACTTAGAAATCATTCAAACTCTAAGCTAACTAATTAATATGAAATGAAAAGGAAACTAAATGACATTCAACTAGAGAACAATGAAAAATGGTTAGTTTTGATAATTACTAGTCTCTCTATACTCACATACCAATCAATATGGCCTTGGAAGCAGTTAAAAGAGAACTTACTTCTCAGCCCAAACTTACTTATACGATAAAGATACCCATTGAGATAATTATTTTAGAATTTCAGTTATGCCTCACATCTACTGTCTTTTAATTCCAGGGAAAAATATATAGACAAACAGAAGGTGTAGCAGTGGAATGGATCACTAATATACCCTATCGTGGTAGATATCTTTTTGGACATCTGGGAAATTATTGCTGTTAATACATTTAATCCGACTCCAATGATAAGGTGAAGATATGTGGATGGCGGTGCATAGTCTTGAAAACAGAACATACCTCCAGTTTATTCACACATATAAACTCACTAGTAGAGGGAATAAAATTCATATTTGAATTGGAAAATGAACAATGAGTATTAGCTACGTTAGATTGTAAGATAAAACGAATAGAAGAAGGTAAATGCACACTAGCGTATATAGAAAACTAACTTATTCTAATAGATATTTCGACTTTAATTCATCTCATCCGTTGTCTGTCTGTGAAGGCTGGTTTAGTTAAGTGTCTAACAAACCGAGCAGTAGCACTAAGTAGCACAAGAAAAGACCTAAATGATAATATAAAACAGATAGGACAGGTGTTGGTATTAAATAACTATCCTTTAAAATTCATTAGGATGATTGAAAAAGTCCAAAATAAAAATAATTGTGAAACTAGTAATAATAACATAAATAAGAGAGAATATAAGTCATCTACAGTAATACCATATAAAGAGGGGACATCTGAGACCTACGTAGAATTCTTAATAAAGCAGAAATTAGAGTGGCATTTAAAACTACAAACTCGCTCATGTGAGACAAGCTCTGTAGGATAAGGACCCTGCTGACCCAATTAGACATAATATAATTTACAAAATACTTTACAATGACTGTGGGTGAGATCAGCTACATAGGTCATACTAGTAGATGAGGAGTAGCGAGATTGTCAGAACATAAGAATTTAGCTAAGTTTGAAGTGGTTGATCTCACGAAGATAAGTAATTTAGAAAAATAATTCAGAAATCGCAGTGCATGTATTAACAAACAGCCGCTCAATAGGGTGGGTGGAACAGAGTCAAAATTCGAAAGAGTAATATAGGTAGGTGGAGAGAGAGAAATTGATTACTGAATCCTGCCTGCTTCATCGAGTCTACAACCAACACATGCAATAGAAGTGATGCCTCATCGCTAATACCAGAGATATAGAAGACATTATCACAACCAGTTGATTCAGAGCATGATGAATAATGTTACAATGTATTCATTTCACATTATAACATTCGAACAAGTTATTTATGTATTTATTTTACTGTGAAAACGTCTTATCTTCCATTTGATTGTACTTTATTGACAATACTAATATTGTTTCCGAATGCACTTTATCTTATATTGATTTTATTCAAATGCCTAATCATCAATTTGTATTCATGCATATAAATGAAGCAAGAAAGTTGTGCAAGTAGTGACTTTATATGGTTTGAAGCAGTAATAATTTGTATTCGAAGTGTGTTGATCAGTAAATATTACTATATAACAAACACTATGTGATTTTTGGTTTGACACTAGAAACTAGTGTGATGCGTCTAGTCCTCTGATTGGTGTATACTGAATTCTATCAGTCAGGTTGTAATTTGACCACTGGGTGACGTGGGTTCGAATCTCAGAAGGGACGTGAGTTTCTTCAAGGTTGCAGATACGCCTTGCTGATGAGTGTCAACTAGCACGAAACCTAGGTCCAAGGCTTCCTGCCGATTGCCTCCAATCATCTAATACTATGTCATTTTATCAAAATAAAATTTTATCCATAATGGAACCATACTATATCTCCTTGGTCAAGTTTTATACTTATATCAATAGTCTCATAATTTTGCTCATCAACAGAAGAAAACCAACAAACTCGTGGAATAACTAGAAGCAAAGATAGAAATCGAAGCGAAGACATAGAATACTGATTGATGAACACAATCAACCAACGACAACAAGAATCAATTATCTTCAACAGATGGAATTTGAAGGATGTCATCTCTCTTGGTTATCCAGGAGGCATCTCTTCGTTGTGCGTTGGTGGCACAGTGGTTAGGACTCTCGCCGACCATGCACATGGTCCGGGGTTCGAGCCACGCCGACGCACACCTGATATCTGTGGTTGGCCTGTGAATTTCGGGCTACCGATATCCACGCTGAAAATCACTATTGTCCCAAAATACGGTATGGAATCAGCTGTAATAAAAAAATAAATAAATAAATAAAAAAGATAAAAATAAATCTTTTTAGATACAACCAGAACAGATGACGAGGCCAGAGCCAGCCAGAACTGTAAAGACAACACAGACCTTTATCTCTGTGAAATAAGTTTGGAAATCTGTTGCACTCAGCACGAAGAAAAAGATTCTAATCTTCAACATCAATGTTAAGTCAATCATTTCTTCCATATTCATCAAAAACTGAGCCATTGCGTCACAAAAAGCACCTCTGACAGGCCACTACAGACTTTTATCAACAGATACCCTCTTTGCTGGCTATATATTGAAGATGAAATGGCCGGCCTGGGAGAATTAGTAACAAGAAGCTATGGGAATAAACAGACCAGGAATCTGTTTCTCAACAGATATGGGAAAGAAAATGGTGATATATCGAATACACAGTGAGGAGACTGTTATATGTCATCGCGCGACAGGCCATTGCTTGAGTGGAATCTGACGTGTGGTTCTTCTAAGTGTGGCATGTAGGAGATTGTGAGAGAAAGATATCAGAGATTATTGGTAATCGCGAAGGCAGCTTAACAAGTCCCAAAGAATAGGAAAAAGTGGGGTCGTGTTGCTGAAGGCCCTATGTTCCACTTGGAACCCGAGGGAACAATGATTAAAATAAATTTCAGTGAAAATAAGAAAAATTTCCTTACTCTTTATCTAACGTAATTTGCATAGTTCACTAATACCGCTTATCGAATCAGGTTGGTAGTCATAAATTGGACACATTTTCAATAAACTAAAAATTCTCATTTAAACATTTAGATAACAAAGCAAACAATGAAGTGAAGAAATGTATACCCTTCCAGCTAGTTCCTTTATTCACACCTCTACACTAATAATACAAAGCTTCTTTTGTTAAACAAAGATATACTATAATAAGATTCTACTAATCCCAAGTGGTAATCTGTTAACCAATTAGAAAGATATCATTTTCATGGTATAGGTAAGGTGAAAATAATTGCTGGAGTTGGATTAGTAGTTAAAGAATAGAACAATCTAGTTGTGAATATAATTATGCCCTTCTTAATTTGCAGATGTTGCGAACAGAATTTTTTTCCGTAGGTTGATGTGAACTAGTAAAATAAAGTGGTTAATGAATTTATGATTAATTAGGCAAGAAAATTTAGACACGAAGCAATAGGTGAACTAGCCAGAAATGCTTATATCAGTAAAACAATTAGCGTTATATCGATGATAATGCTGTCAGTAGTTAGAAGAACAGGGGAAAGAGTTGTCTAAGAGCTAGTATGCACACAGTGTAGATGGCCAAGAAAAAGAAACACATATTTGGTAGAACTATTATTTATTACATTTGTGTCCGAGTGAAGCATAGGGCTCCCGAAGCACATCCCTATTTCTGTCTATTCTCTACAGTCTTCCCTGCCTGGCTTCACAGTTGGCAATAGGCTTACATCTCCTCCTCAGGTGATCTCCTCCGTGCCGCCCTTGAATGCCAAACTCTTCTTTTCCTATTCCGCTTACTCTCAAGGACTTGTTATTCAGTTGTTTCCTCAGCCTATGGTCGATTCATTTCTACTTACTTTCTTGTATATATACTGTGTATCTGTTAGTCAGGAACTAATTGGAAAGGAATACATTTCTGCAATGAAGTTGTTATCTTTTTCTGCATATTTGTTAGGTAATCAATTATAGATTAGTGCGCTGCCAGAATTCCTTGTTGTTCATCGTTTCTGAACATCTAGTCTCCAGTATCCGGTGAAAGTAACTGTTGATAAAAGTTTGTATCCACTTGTTGGATACACTGCTCGTGATCCTAATACGTAGTCTCTAATCCTTGTAGAACCAATGACTCAGTTGACACTAGTATTGGGAATTTGATCTTGATTTCAAAATTGTATTAGAAATTATAAAGTCCTACTTTGATTACATGATCCTGACTGGTTTTGAAATTCTCATTAGTGCATTTTGTCTGTAGGTGAAAGGATACTGCCTAGAGCATTTTGGTGAAAGAGATGATTTTCTTCAGATTACTTCCTGCCGATAGTGATTGATGCTTGTTGGTGTTGTTGTTGTTGTTGTTGTTGTTCAAAGATCCTCATCACTTCTGTCTTCTCTACGTTGACTTGAAGTGCCATCTCCACTGCCTACCTCTTCTGATGACTCATTGGTTTTTGCCTGTTTCTGTGATATAAGTTATCTGCGAAGTCCAGATATTACAGTGTCATCTTCTTTCCCGTAATCTATGGCCTGATTCAGGTCAACACGATCAAGAATATCATCGTTGATAGTAGACGGTCTTGTCTTATTTCTTTCTTCACTTCAAAGGTATATTCAGATGAAACCCTACCTTTGTTCTGTTGTATTATAAATGTTGAATTCGTAGAGTATGATTAAAGTTGGACAAAATATTATAAATTATTTAAAAAGCAGTTAAGCCAGTGAATGAACGTAGAAAAAACTAAATTATTCAGTTTATCTTTATTTCGCTAATTGGGCAGTAAGTCGAGTTATATAGTTGAACAAAAAGTCCTTCTGAAAGCCGATTTTAGACGTACTCAAACAATTTCATTGGTAATACCACTTGGAAATTCGAGGCTTGGAAACACTCGCCTTTCGTAATTATCAACAACCGAGTCTTGATGCTATTTTCATTCAGATGGAACATAGTATCTCAAGCCACCGACACGTCACTAGTAGTGGTATTGGTTTTATAGAGTTGGGTTGATAGCTTCACTGTGAACCTTCCAGGTTCCCACTCTTACTACTGGCTAGCAACCTAGGTGGGGTTTACGGGTGCAGTGGCTGGAAATCGAACTCGGTCTTCTCGCATGACTGGCAAGCATTCTACCAATGAACCAGAGATGCACAAAGTGGTTGATTAAACCAAATATTTCAGCAAAAACCTTGTCAGATATCCGTTCCTTCTGAGCAAACCATGAATATAACTGAGTACGTTGCTAAAGGTATTTCTGATTTCATTTTTGTTAGGTTTATAGTGATAAGCGGATCGCTTATATTAAAAGAAACTGAGGATAGACAATGTCACGACATTACAATGACATATTTTACGCTTTTTTAATTATTCTTTGAAAGATTTAAATTATTGAATGGGTACGAACTGATAATTGAAGGTTCCACTTTCAACAGGATAAAGAAATGATACAAAATAAAAACGGTTTCTAACACTGTATAGACATCACCGAAAGAAAATCGTCTTCATAACGTGTTCCATGTTGCCACTGAAATATATTGTAGTTTCACTAATTCTACGACTTTTATAAATTCCAGTGGTGTTTTGGTGATCGAATGAGGGTCACTACTGTTCCAATTGCAACGCTATTCACCATCATTAAAAAGAACATAGAATGACAGTCAACTGTCTAACTCAACTTCCTAATCTTCGAAAGGGCCTTTGGTAGCAGTGATCATAAAGTAATTTGGAAACCGACTGAACAATATGGAGTGCAGTGGAATCAGGATTGCATAACCCTCATTCAGCCACAGCTCTGTGATCCCCCCCCAGAAAACTCAACAAAATGTTTAAAGCGGAGACAAAGGTAAGACAAGGCTGCCTAGTATCACTAATGGTGTTCCTAATTGCGGTTGACTAGGTCATGAGGCAGGCTAGGGAGAGTGAGAAGACGGGCCTACGCTGGCAGTACATAATGACCCTAGAGACGATTTTTCCTCTTGTCTTGCAAGCCAAAATGAAATAATTTGGCAGAAGAAACTGGTAACGAGGACAAGATAGTGACCACAGAGAGGACACTGGTTGTGAAAGCACCTAACGAACAGCAACAACGAGCACCAGTCAGTATCAACAGAAAAAAAAACTGGAGGAAGTAGCCTCTTTCATGTGGTCGTCTGTGTAGCATAGTTTCAACTCTGAAGAGTGCTGCTTTTGGCCTAGCAATCTGTTCATACTTACCTTCGTGTGACTAACAAAAACTTTGAATGTAAAATGACTATCCTTCTTTTGAAATTTTCAAATTTTAACAATCACATTCACCTCGAACTGTAAGCGAATTGTAGGATTTGGCATTTATATGTCTATCCTCCATTACCACTTCTTGGCATATAAACTATTCGCTTTATGTAACTATCTGGACTATCTCCCGCCTACAAAATACTTTTATGATATTATACAACTTATGCCACATAAAATCTTTTGTTTTCGATATTCAAATACATCATTGGTGTCATACTTCGTCCATGGGAGTTGAAAAGAACAAACTTTGTTACCACAATAGGTATACTGACAACTAACTTCCCCCTTCTATTTTCATTGGTAAATTCAACAATGTACAAAGGCGAGTATCCACCTATATGATGGCATATTCGTATAGTTTAATGACGCAACTGGTTGAATTTTTAGTGAACAGATAGACTTTTCACAATAATTCTAACAAATCAATTCATTTTTGGGCTTGTGGGATGTGAAAAGTATCAGTTTCTTTTTAATGTGTCCAGAAAATAGTAAAATCTCACTTACATTTATTGTGTAAACGTACTGAAGACAATTCATTCTATTCTTAGGAATCTACCAAATAAATATGTCAGGACATTCAAAAGGTCAAGTGGTGAATATTCCTGTGAATCGTGAACCAAGATCATTTGAGAAACAAAGACGTGATCTATTGACAAGTTTGGAAAGTGGAAGTAATAGTACTAGTGTTAGTAGTAGTCATCCTGGGAAGTCTCTTACACAATATCATGAAGACTGGTCCAGAACAGTTAACAATTGGGTTAATTCAACTAGGAAAAAATGGGATGAAGATATGAATCGGTTGAGGAAAGGAATGTTTGAATTATTGGTGAGTTATTATTATTATTATTGTTATGCCTAGTTTTATCCTTCATAATAATTAATATCGTTCAGTGGAAAAATAAGATATCTTTTGAAGAATCTGTTTATTCATGCTTACTGATTTCTTTTCTGGAGAGTATCGTTCAGGAGTTCTACTTGACCAGCTGGGTAAATTTTAACGGAAACCAATCATTTTTCGATTAAATAACTTCTCTGAATGTTTTATTTTAATATGTTGTACAGTCGTCTTAACACCAGACGTACGTTTTGTTCGTGATTCGCAGTCTACACACTTTGAGACGAAACTTCGGATAAAAGTTATTTCTAATTCAGCTCTGATCTCCCTGTTGACTGTCTGCACCGAAATGTTCGGCCGAAAGTATAATAAAACAAAGGGTAACTGATGCCAATGCAAAACATGTGACTGTTGTATGGCTCAGGTGGTCTAGTGAATAGAGCTTTAGCGTTTGAAATGAAGGGTTTGAACCTCGATTCAGACACCATTATTCACTGAGGAAAGCAGGTACATCCAGACGACGAATACTTAACAGGACGAAATGTGCATCCTGAATCCCACTGCTAGTTACCATCTACTAAGTTATTCAGATAACAATCTATAGCTAAATGGAATTCGGTTGGTTTGAATCTTTGCAGTGAGTCACACAGGTTGTATCGCTGATGAGCTCTGCCCCAAGCGAGCAAAGTTACCGTCCGGTGTTTACATTACCTCATCTGACTAGCAACAACTACTGTTTGGTGTGAGTGATATCCAACTACGCATATTGCAAATCGCGAGTTTGACCTGAAAATATCAATATATCAATACATTGTTGCTTCAATCTTGGTTGGATTTCGGATTCTTTTTTGTTTGCCTAAAACTACCCCTTTCGTTCATTCTCTTCACTGGTTACGTAATGTTCAGTTCATTTATAATTTTGTACATTTAAATCTTCTTATATTTTATTATATCCTGAAATCTTTTCAAATTAATCTGTCGATTGGATGCAAATGACTCAGCGAAATAGTATTACCTACTTGATGATGTTTCGAACACAATTTAGGCGTTCATAAAATCATTCCAATTCTAATTATGCGACCTCGAAACTTGATTTTTATCATTGTGATTCTAGCCTAAGTGACAGTGACCTTGAACGACCAATCAGAATTTAGATGCAAAATAGTCGCATAATCGTTTAAAAATGAACTAAAAGTCATTACAAACATGATATTACATCATAAAGTTGTCGCTCATGAGTTGTAAGAATGTCTCCAAGTCACCACACAGATGATCTTTAGAGAAATTATACCATGCGCGATAGATGCATTCATCCAGGTGACTGCAGATCATGGTTATGTGAGATTTATTGGTGTTTCTGACACTGTTCTTTAACCTACTCCTAACTCTAATCGTAATGCTAACTCCTTATCCTAACTTTAACCCGAATTCTAACCTAAACCCTAGACCCTTATTTAAAAAGCCATAATCCTACCGAACAGTATGGATTTACGGAATAGGTGCCTGGGGAATAAGTAGAATACCTTCTCCAAGTCCAAAGAGGCAGAATAAAACTTTTGCACTGTAGCAGAGTAAAATTCCACTATAGATAAAATTTATTTTGATAAAGTCTGACAGTGTTATACAGTAATATTTACTGATGACGTTTCGATATGGTTATGAGCAATAAATTATTCTCGAAACGTCATCAGTAAATATGACTGTATAACACTTTGAGACTTGATCAAAATAAATTTTATCCAAAGAAGCAGGCATGATTTAATTAGGAAGGACCTTTCACTGCATTCCCTATATCTGATTGGTTCTTGTAGGTCAACTTTTGAAATACCTTGACTTTGTCTATGATATCTTAACTTAGCCCTTCTTTTATTTCTCGTTGATTTCCGAACATCATCATACTGCGTGGTTAAGTAAAGGGCAAACAAAATCTTTTCGTAGTACTATTCTATCTCATCTTGTGGATACAGAACACAAGATTGATGTTGACCAGGCTTTCAGAGTCATTTACCGCATACCGACAAATCTCAATTTCGCCTAAAGAGTTCGTTTACTAAATATTGCTAAGGCTGGCTGTTGGGATCCATATTAAGAAGTCTAATTTATGTGTCTAAAAGAACATAATTCAGACATTAGCCTTACCTTGGCTATCTAGGTTTGAATGATCCTCAATTTTTAGGGAATTTCCCTAATTTTGACTGATATTCTATTTGATATTATATCTTTATTATTATTATAGTTAAAGCATCTTTAATGAACTGTAATTCCACTGATCTTACTTTACAAATCGACATTATTTAAAAAATACTAATATTGTTATTGACTACTATTCTAGAATATTCTATGTAATAAACATATATATTAATATTAATAATAACTGTAGAGCCAGAAGAGGAAAAGGATATTCTTTGCTTAATTATTTTGTATTTCCTGCTTGTCAAGGGAGTGAAAGAATTTTTCAGATGTCAGGGACAAATGTTGAATCCTTCCTGTCAGTTGATTCCGTAAATAAACCTTCGGCCTCTCTATCTCAGTGTATTCGATTTTAGAACTGTCACTACGTTCCATCCTGTTGTCTGGTGTATATGAAATTATATGAAATGCTAAAGCTAAACTTTTTTCAAAGATGTCTTATCTTGTTAAGACATCTACTGGACTAGATTTCGTTAACTTTTACGGCCATGTTAGTCTAAATGACTTTAACCCATTACTTTCGCAATGGCGGGAGTGGTCAATGGCAAACTGATGTAAAGATCTGACCAGATTACATATACCTTATAACAGAATCCCAATTTGCACATATCCTCTTCCGTATTGTGCTTCTTTTGCCTTCCCTTCATATTTTCTATGTTGTTTCATAAAGATCTTTGATTTCTCCTCATTGCCAATTATTCCATACGCTTACTATTCAATATTTTAGTTGAAAACTTCACACAACATATACTACTTCCGAAATTTCGTCAGTAAACATCCAAGAATTTGACTCGTATATTTAAACTGACAGTCACTAGGTCATATTAGATAAACTAAATTATTTTATTCAATGGGCATCATAGAATCCTTTGACCAACATACCTTGTTTCTCAGTGATCTTTTCAGTGTGAGTGCCACTTTTATTCCTACCTTGTTAAGGACTCTACTTGGAGTTTTGGGGACTTTCACTTTGTATTATTACAATATTATTATTTCCTATAATTCCTAAAGGAACATAGGGCTTCAGCCACGTATCTCCATTGCTTTCGGTTCTCTGCTAAAGTCTTCACCTGGCTCCACGTCTGCCCACATGCTTTCATCTCCTCTTCACATAACCTCCTCCAAGTCACGCCCTCATTGACGACCAACTCGCCGCTTCCCTTTCGCGTTCCACTCGAGGGCTTGTCTAGTGATGTCACTTGATGGTTTCCTCAGAGTATGGCCAATCCATCTCCATTTCTTCCTGCTATTTGTTGCACAATTGGTTCCTGGTTGGTTCGATCCCAGAGATCCTTGTTGCTGATCTTTCCTGGCCGGCCATATGATCTTAAGTATTCAGCAAAGACAGCTGTTGATGAAGGTCTGTAGTTCGTTCGAAGTGGTCTACATGATGCGCCAAGTCTCTGATCCGTATAGTAGTACTGACTGACTTCACATCGGAGTTGAAAATCGGGATCTTATTTTCATGCTGAGTAGGGCTGTTGACCTCTACATATTACTTCAGGACTGAAATTTTGAAGCTTCAGTAGCGGTGTAGTTATTTCTTCACTAGAGGAGTGTGGTTTCCAGTTTGACGACCTACCTTCTCTCTTCTCTATACATTACTGTCGACTAGTGAGTGGAGCGAGGTTTAAGCGTGTCGGTTGGGAATCAAGTCAGTGGACGACGTGAGTGGTTGGTGAGTATTCTACTTCTTAATCACTGACTCACCGGATTAAGTGTTACGTAAGAACAAGGTATCCATTAATTAACAACACCCTGGATCTCACTCTAATAGTATGACGTTTAAGTGTTCCACCCCGTATATCTGCAAAATGTACTTTCAATGAGGCAAACTGTTTTAACAGTAAACAAACTGATGCTGTTAGGTTGAATCATGTGAGTTGATCGTCTGTCAATTTTCACACTATCACGTAACTGAGTGTCATAAAGGTCTGTCTAGCGTAGATTTAAGGCGTTTCCTTCACCTTGACTCTTCACATCTTAACCAACAATTGCCCGGATAACACATACACGACTATCTTCATGTAGGAGTTTATTTCTGTTTACGCCTGTCCACTTACGACATAGAATGAAGTGAGAACAATCGAATGTTCAAATGATTAAAATCGGAAAATAAACTTTTAGTTAGGAAATGAATAATATGCATTTAAGTTTATATATGACAGTAGATTTTGATCATTAAGAGGTGAAGCAGTCAGTGAAATAACAATAGAAAATGACTATTATTATTCCCTTGGATTGTGAGTAGAACATGGAAACTCAGCTTCACATCATCATTTCATCCTGTTTTATGCAGGCTATTTTAACTGGTTACAAGACTTCCCAATAGCTTTCATTTCCACCTCATACGATCTCCTCCATTTCACCTATGAAACTGTGGGCTCCCAACTCGTCGTTGCCAATTCGCGTTCAACTCGACAATCTGTTTGACTCGTGATGTCATTCGGTACTCAGTGTAATACATTTCCACGATGATTTCAGAGTGATATTTGTCTTGCTTTTCCGATCCGATGGTCTGTGACATCCTCATCTATGCCTTGTGCGGTTGAAATGATCCTTCCTGTATACGTGAGAGAGATACCTTTCTACGAATGTTCCCCATTCATGGTGATTGGTGACTGTTTTTATTGTAGTGCTTGTTTAGATGTCTTCATCATCTCTGTCTTCTCTGTGTTTAGTTGAAGTACTGTATCTGCTGCCAACCTTTTCTGCTAGAAGTGTTTGTTTATGCCCGTAGATCTTCGAGATTGTGCATTCTACCACAAATTATAATTAATTAAACGATTGAGATTAATGTGAGATAGTGTGATAATATTAGACGAACATCAACACACCATTGATTCTCATGACCAATTGCAACTGGCGTGAATCGATTACCTAGTTGGTCTCTGGTGGTGGATCGAGTGGTAGAGCGCTAGGTCAGTAAATCAGGGTTGATGGCTCCTCTCCTGCTACGTTTCAGGATATCATTCCATCTCCCATCTTCACCGATTACATAAAACTGTATGTACTACTGATTGAGTGAGATGAGTAGTTGTCCACCGCTCACACCAACCAGAAGTGCTTCCTATTTAGACACGTTGAAGTGATCTAAACACCAGACAGACGTATCGCTCGTTCAGTGACGAGCTCATCAGCGGCTTACGCCGTCTTACTCACTTCACGGAACTCAGAGAGTCCTCAACACCTCAATAAACTTGTTATAGCGAATTTCTGAATCGATCTAGCTAGTAAGCACTACTGGTTGGTGTGAATGCTATAGAACTACTGATCACATATTGTGATGTGAATAATGACTGCTGCCGTTTAAAAGAAACTGTGATGACATCCCACCCTTTCGAACTGTGTAAATTAAAGATTAATTTGGATATTGTGGGTATGATTCATCACCACTGCATACCTACTGGTGTTCCGATTCGAAGATATCCGAGACAGTCACCTCACCAGAACTTGAAATATATATATATATATATATTATTTTGTGTCTGAATACGGATTAGTATCAGTCTGACAAGCACTGAAAATGACTAAGGAGTGTTGGATATCCGTTTCTTTCATAGTTTTGGACTCTTTAGCACTGCTGTTGGTATTAGATGGTTTGTAGGTAATTGGCAGGAAGCCTTGCTTGCTTGACCTAGGTTTCGTGTTATGACTTCCTTCACGGTCGAGGGTAGGTCTTGCTGACTGGTGAGTGTCAACCGGCACGAAACCTAGGATAACAAAGGCTTCATTTGGCCGAGTGACTTCAACCATCTAACATCAACCATTCAAAGTGCACCGTGATGGCGAGCACTAGACACTAATTAGTGTCCAGTCAAAATATCTCCATCACTACGCTTAGCACTGTGTGATCAAATCAGGTACTCTCCGGTTAACAGGCTATTTCGTTAACCACTCAGACACGCAAAAGCAATCCAATAGCTACCGTGAGAATTCTAACTTCTTTCGGATTCGATTTTAATGCTTTTGTGGCTCACATCAGTTCGTAGACAAACTTGAAACCAATCAAATCCCTGCAAAGTTGGTATAGTAAAGTAAAGTACTTGGAAATGTGTATTATTTTCAAGAGTTCTAATGCTAATTAATATGCATTTGGATATTGTGACAAATGAGGATAAAGGTGTATGCAATCTGTATCAATTAACTAACATTGGTACAGTGAAAATTGAAAACAGAAAAATAACTGCTACAATGTATCGATTAAGACAAACAAACTCTCATCAACTTATTCGAATCTAATTTACTCATATATCTGTTAAGATTACCATCATTGTAATTATAAAAATAACACTTCTAGTGCAACGTACAATTTGTAAACAGTTCAGAAAAAGATTGAACAGCATGATAGCATGAGTTTCTGTAGAATACGTTATTGAAGTCATTTTGTAGTTTCCATTGACTGATCTTCATTGGACTGAGACTGTCCATCTTTGTTGACATGTCAATTCCCAGTACATACGCTTTGACGATGTCATTTCAACTGTTGACGGCCATCAGTGAAATCTAGGACATGAAGTTCGTGCCTGTTTTCAAGTCTTCACTTGGACGCACCTGCATTCTCAGTGAGTGATGATGTCCTTATTTACACTTGAGCCTAGAAATCCACTGTTTCAAATGCCTAAACCGTATCCACTACACCATTGAGCCTAATTGTAGTAGAGACATCTCTTGTGCAACGGGTATCAGATATCATTTGTCTTAAGGTGGGTTAACATTCGTCGTTAGTTGACTGTGTTGTATGAAAATTCCCAGCCTTTGTTTATGTTATGTACTCGTCGCCAAATTATTGTTATCTACTGGTCGAGAATTTAATAGTCCTGACGCAAGAAAGACGGAAATCAGAAGACCACTAGGTTTGCGATGATACTTCTATTTTCCAAACACAAGGAGAATCAATATGTCACACAGGAGTGTGAGAGCGAAATATATATGAATGTCCGAACAAGTGTGTAAACAAATCAATAGACAGTCTTAACATAATTGGCTTATTATAATGGAGTATCGATCCATATACACATAGCGAAATATGACAGATTGTCAAACAAACACACATATTATATATAATATAAGGGGAATATGCATTGTTAAAGAAGATAGGTTCATCAAAGTGAGATGGTCACAGACTAAGAGAGCGATAGAAAGAGAGACCATCATACACATATATATAAACATATATAAATATAAATATATATATATATATATATATATATATGGATACATATCAGTTTATATTTATAACGTTTTAGGGTTTGAAACGATGGCTTCTGGTTTCGACTATTAGTGAGAAGGAAACGAACTGACTTGAATTTTATCTTAACTTCACCTGACACCCAGCATCATCTCATGTCGTCTCATCCTTCAAAGTACAATAACACCTTATATATCTCATTCATTTACTGGCTTAATTAACAGGCTAGAAAAACTGAAGTCTCAATTTGTACACTTTCCTTGAAATCTCTGCTCAGCCTAATCATTACACTGAGTATACTTCAGCTAAGAATAATCCATTTTCGCTAAACGATACTATCGATTTTATATAACTTTGTCCCGAGAATGACCTTGACCACATCCCATCATTTACCTTAGCTTTCATGAAGTGTAACTGGATGTTTCTACAAGCTTATCTCAGATAACAGAATAAAACAATTCCAACAGTGGTGTGAACACGGGCAGTAATTTTGCTCGAAATATTACCAATAACAAAACTTATCATTGTGTGTAAACTATTAAAATATAATTATACTTTTTTATCTCAGATATTTTGAATAATTTCATCTGATGGTGAGTGAATACCAGTCAGCATGTCAGTATTTCCACTGACATACTGGTATACTTCAGTTCTGGTGATTACTTGGTAAATTTTATCAAACGAACCATTCCACGACTGTTCTCAAGCTTCCGTTAGACCATATCCTCCATGTTGCACTAGGACTAACACCTAGCTAGCCGATTCTTATCCGGATGCCTCGTGTGTGATGTCACTCGACTGTTTCCTCAGCGAATGTCTAATCAAACTCCTGCATTTCCCTTTTCAAAATTTGTTAACTTATATGCTGTTGGCTGGTTCTCTGCCTTCCACAGTTCCCAACTGCTTGCCATTTCTGGCAGGCTATCTCAGCCTCAGGACACACACAGTGAAGGCAACTGTGAATGAAAGTCTGTGACCACCATTCGTGATACTGGTGCCAATTCTCTCTCGTTCTCAAGTAGATGGAGACACTGACTGATTTGAAGTTTATGCTGAAAATTCGAGTCTTGTTCATCGTACTGATTGATGCAAATCTCCACACTGATCTCAAAGTAGTAACAACCTGTCCATCTCGCCTGATCCCCACCTCAAAGGCTTAGTTGATGGGAATCCATTCATTTCTCAGTCTGTGTTTAACAACTAGTCATTTCAAAGCTTTTATCAGCTCTTTCAAAGAATCAATCAACCAGTGTGTCAACATGTGAATAAATGCCTCATAATAAGTTTCATGCTCAACAATCGACAGTAATATATACTCATTTATTGCCCTTCACCACTGAATTATTAATCTGATATTCATTTTCCGTTTATAGTGAGTGACTTTCGAGATCTAAACTACTAACTCGATTCTTATTTCACTGTAAACCACCTATTTTTATTTGGTATTTGGTGGTAGTGCGAAGAACAAGCCTACTAAGGGTAAATCGAATGTGTGAAGTGAGACCGAATTCGATGGATATCAAGAAAATCAATGAATAACCTCCTTGTGTACTAATTTAGTAAGTGATTTGCAAATGACATTTCCGACTTTGTATTGGACACGTTTTCTTCAACTGTCTGTGGATGATTAGATTTTTCGAGCCATCTTTGACACTTCGTGTTGGATCCCCACTTGTCATCAGTTGAAAAAGAATTGAAACTCAAGGACTGCTAGACAGTCAGCTGTTTCCTCCTTGTTCGTGACTCTCCTTCAGTGTGAATTCATCACTCATCCGTCAGGATTAGGAACAGGCACCTTAGGTTTACAAGGCATGGCCGTCGACCATTCAACTATTGGGACATTACGTCACTACCTATCAGCTCTAACTTCTTATAATTTACGTAGTGTTGCGGCATTGATAGCCAGTATCATCCGAGAATATCTGTCCAAACAGTTAACACGTTGGATCACGCTGATATCGAAATACCAAGAAGTCCATACTGCGGTTGGTTACTAATGAGTGCTAGGTTAACTTACATGTTTCCGGTACACTGGGGTTTGACTGACTTCATTTGGAGAACTATTTGTTAGCCATTGAATTCCATCTCAAAGCTGAATGGAATATTATCATGCCTTGTAACTTAAAGATACTGGGTTTTGTCCTTGTTGGGGTTATTTGAGAGTACTTCTGAAGAGTCTGAAAGAAGGACGAAACAGGGATGCAGTATCCTCAATTGCGCATTTCGTGATCTATCTTGAAATCAATCCAACCTCTGCTTACCGAAAACTCAAACATTTTTTACATTCTTCTCACATTTGTGTTGAATGTCTCTCTATCGATGTCTGGATTTTCACTGCGTCGGTGGAACAGTGTTTAGAACTCTAGCCGACCATGCACATGGTCCGGGGTTTGATCCCCTGCCGACGCACATCCGATATCTATGGTCGGCTTGCAAAATTTGGGCTACCGATACCACATGCTGAAAATTCCATACTTCTACCAAAAAGTACTGTGTGGCATCAAGCTGTAATCAAAAAATATATACTACTTATATAGGTTTAACCTCGCCAGATTACTAGCTTGCTAGGCTACTAGCTTTCTAGTTTTCTAGCCGAGCCCAAGCCCGGGTAAAGAGGGAGGGTTGGGGCGTGGTGCTAGCAACTCCACCCCCATAAAACAACCAGATCGCTACAGAAACTTCAACGAATAAATATAATAAAAATTCTAAAAACATAAACAATAACCTTATTTTTTGCTGGAATCGGAGAAGCGAAATGACTCAGGCTGGTGAAAGCCTTCGGGAAGCCACTCAGCTGATGTGCCTTCTTTCGATGAAAGCGAAAGTAGGGATGGGTACCTGGAATGTTCGTACAATGTACGAAACTGGAAAGGCTGCCCAGATAGCCGCTGAAATGGGAAGGTACAGAATAGAAGTGTTGGGAATCTGCGAGAGCAGATGGAACGGAACTGGAAGGTGCCAACTACCAACTGGAGAGACAGTAATCTATTCCGGTCACCCAGAGGACTGCCACGAGCACACCAAGGGAGTATCCATCATGGTGTCACCAAAAGAAGCCAAAGCTCTCATGCAGTGGGAACCAATCTCCTCCAGGATAATGACAGCCAGGTTCAACTCAAAAGGAAGGAAAGTTACAGTCATTCAATGTTATGCGCCTACAAACGTCTCAGAACAAGAGAAGAAGGAGGCGTTCTACAGACAACTACAAACGGTAATGGACAACGTCCCAAATGGCGATATCAAAATCCTGATGGGCGACATGAATGCGAAGCTGGGAGAGACAACAAAGGAAGAGAACTCACCATGGGTCGAGAGGCCCTCGGTGAAATGAACGACAATGGTGAACTCTTCTCAGACTTCTGCGCCTTCAATGATTTGGTGATTGGCGGTAGTGTGTTCAAACACAAGGATATACACAAGACGGCATGGATTTCACCAGATGGAAACACCAAAACCAAATAGACTTCATTCAATTTCAAGAAAGTGGAGACGGAGCCTACTGGACACAAGGTCGAAGAGAGGAGCAGATGTGGGTTAAGACCACAAATAACGCGACGTTAAGCCCCAGATGTTGTTGAAGCATCTATACTAGTAGGTAACATGTTGACAGAAATCGTGTGTTTCGTTCGATCATAACGGTTTATCATTGCAAGCTGTCTATTTTAAAAAACTACATAACAAATATACCTACATGTCTACTTATACAAGTAAAATATAGCATAGCAATATATTGACCTACTGAATCAACTTTTTGACTACTTTCTAGTAATATCTGTTGAAAGTGTCACTTGCCTGCATCAGTTTGCTGAGTTGTTATACGATTCTCAGTCTGATCTTATCTTAAATATCTTTTTTAAGAATGATCTCAAATGCATTGTGGCATGTCCTACTGTAAGATTTATCAGTAGTATATACACAGTTCATCGTCATAAAAGACATCAAATAGCACAGAGACAGATTTCATGTCAGAGAAAGCAAATGATGATACGGCGGTGAGGAGAAACATGGGAGACGACGTGAAAGGAACACAAAGAAAGACAATATGAAAAGGCGAGAAGTAGCAGGCACAACCCGAAAGATCTGTGTGAATGGTGCATTCGTTGAAGATAAGGTGTACATAATTTATCTAAATCGAGATACCAAATTGAGAATAAGCATTCCTTGACAAAGTCTTTCGTCTTCTACAGTTAGAGTATGTGCGGCTTTTCAGAATTTCAATCGTGGATACCGAAAATAAAGTCGGTGTTAATAAGGTATTTATTGTTGTCTGCCACATCCCGATTAATCTTAATTTCGTCCTTCGGGTTCATCTTCTGATATCTCAGAGTCTCTGTAAAGAAATCGAACTCATTTGTTCATAAGAAATTCTTACAGCCATTTTCCTTACATTAACGGGCAATACTTCTCTGGAAAAATCCCCTTAGGCATTTTACGAGTTATTGATGTGTTAACCATTTCTAACTGTAGCTTTTATTTTCCTAAATATACATTATCACTTACAAATACTTACCAGCAGTTGTAATCTACTGATCTTAACAGCTCGATATTCTCTGGACAACACGTAGTTGTCAACACCAGTTACTCCTTAAGTATAAGTATGTAAAAATATAAAACTGTAGAACCTCATGATGGTTTTATTAAAAGGAATGTTCTTTTGCTCAAAGTTAAATCTTTTTGTCTTCTAAAAACGATCATAGTTTTTCTAGTTACACGTTATCAATTGTCATTTGTTTAAACTTATCTTCTTTAGTTTCACGAACATATTTTGATTTTTCCGAATGTATCGTTTTCAATGGAGCAAAATAAACACTACAACACGACTTAAAATCAGAATGAATTTCCTCATTGCCTAATAGTGAGTAGTTTTTTCAAAAACATCACAACTATCATATCAACACAGTTTCTGTTGGGAAACATTCTATCATGATAACAGATGATCTGACATGAAATTTTCAGAAACCAATGAATTTTGATATCAAATAACTAATAATGTTGTTCAACAGTAAAATTTTAGCAAACTATTTCCATTGATAGTCGATCTTGGTTCAGCTATATTTGCAAAATATGCCTCTTCTTAAAATCCATCTGTATAGGATCTGACGGTCAGGACTAATTAGGAAACTAGTGTTGGTATTCAGTCTTCAAAAGAGCTATTAATTATGATACTGTATCGAAAACTAGTCACAGAATTATTATTCGTGCTGGTCATATCAGTGTTGGTTTGCAGGGAACTTAAAACAAGCAATAAAGGTTAATAAAGCAGGATTTAATGAATTCATCAAATTTCGGTAGAACTCGTCAACTGAATACTCTACATACACGGATATATATACTTTTGAAATTACATTGGGAGATATAAGACTGATAAATGAACTACATTGAATTAGTCATGCAGAAAGACACGTGCGAATGTTTTCCAGGTCATGTTCAAATAGATAAGGGGAGAGAGAGTATGAGAGATCGAAATTAAGATGAATTGCATTACGCTTCAATTACATCACTTAGATAAACAATTAGTCATTAGGGAATATAACGAGAATTGCAAACAGACTAATATCAATAGTAATAGTTATAATAACAATTCTAATAGTGTTGAAGTGAGTTAAGATAATCTTACGGATAAAGCATAGTTTTAAATAAATCAAGAATAAAAATAATGATGATAAGAAGAGGAAGAGGTAGAATAATAGTAATAACAAGTAGAGAATAATAAGTAAAGCGTATTACCACGGTAGATTCAGAGTGACGACCATCTCCTTTTATATACAGAGAGCTGGTTTGTAAATTCTAATTGCACAAGCCTCTGCAATTGCAAGCATCTTCTTGTTTCTTTGTTTACTGACAATGGTGAATGACTTGACCGCGTCGATATCATGTCCGTAATCCACAAGATGTTTTGTTATTGAGGATTTTGGCACTTTGCACTCAGCAGCTGTTTTCAACCATTTTGGCAAATGCTCCATCATGCGAGTAGATAATCGCCTTTCCGTACGACCTATGTATTGCAGGGAACTGACTGATCACAGGATTGATCATGAACTGACATCATTTAGAGAACCTTTTGAAGATCAGGGAGTAATGGATGGCTGTTTCTTTGTGGCTTGTGACTCATCAATGGTACGCATCCGCTGGATTTCGAAGACAGGAAATTCTGGTGCTGACTGGGTTCCAGTAGCTGAATGGTTTACTAGGGGTTTTTTAATAGGAAGGTTCTTTGTGTTCTAACCTCAGTGAGTGCTTACTGCCTATGAGTCTCAAACCAGGATGAAACAAGTGTTCAGTGCTCGCTGATTTTCATCGACATCTCTGTCTAATTTTGGTTCATGATGAAATCTAAAAATTGAAATTATTCGAAATCTGCAGAAATCCCATACTACTAACATTACTATATTCAAGCTTAACTTGCATCCTCATGTTCTAAAGATACCAGTCTTTTGAGAACGAAGCTTGAAGCAACTAAGTTTGATGAAATTTTTCACTCTGCCAACTAATCAAGTATATGAAGGCTTTCAACACATATACCAAGGCTAAAGTTAACCATCCACAACAATATTTGTGAGCTATGCGTAATGAGCTAGCCATTAATCAGTACATAGGTTAAGCTATACATCGATAGGTTACATAAATACTATATAAGGCGAACTTGCTTTAGGATTTTTAGGCCCGGGAAAGCTTATACCCATGAACACAAGTCGTGATATCAGACAGACAGTCTAGCTGTGTAAGAAGCTGATATAAAACTTTGAAATTGACTAAGGATATGTGATACTGCCAAAGAGATTTACAGCTCTTTCGTTCCCGCCTCCATGATATTATGATAAATTAGGAGAAGTTAATTACAATTTGACTTCTCTCATGTAGTTTTTTGTTGTTGTCCGTAGACTTATGTGTTTTTGTACTGGGTCTTTAAAGGGACACTGTAGACATCGCAGATATTGCATTTGGCTGTTTTAACTACTTTTTACAAAGCTGGAATGTTTTTTTGCTCTGTCAACTAAACTATGCGCTATATCAAATCATGGCTAACTTTAACTGTCTTTCGTTAGAGTATCTCTGAGGGATAAAGGATATAAGTTACTAAAGAACAGAGTTGCAGCACTAAGATTTCAGTACTACCTGAATACGTAAAATGCAGGAGCCTGATTTCAGTTTGAATCTCTTCAAGTAGTTGATCTTTATATTAAGTGCTTAGAGGAAACCTTTAGTCATATCAGATGTTACGTTTGGCTGTTTTAAAGATGCTTAATGGATGTTTGGTGAAGTTTACCTACACCAATCAGAATCACATTGTTTTTGAACAACCAATCACAGTTTAGATCCAAAAATATCACTTAATCGTTAAAAAACGTTGCAAAAATGATAATACACTTGTGTTGTGAAAGTGTATCCTAGTTGCTCCAGGATAATCCCTAGAGAAATTATGCGATGCATGATAGATGTATGCGCCCAGCTGATTGTGGATCATAGTAGTAAGAGATCCATTCATATTCCTGACACTGATTTTAACCTACGCCTAACGCTGCCTAACAGTATAAGTTTACTAGGTCTTCACAGAACGCATTCACCGAATGCATAAGCGCAGACATGATGTGGTATGCAATGACTTTTCGCTGCATCCTCTAAATCTGGGTGGTTCTTTAAGGTCAACTTTTCACAGACATTCACTTCGGCGATAATAGTTGAACGTCAACCGACACTTCTTTTTTACACAGCTGTGATATCCATTAGTGTGTTTGCTATACTATACAAGGAAACACCACGCGACAGCTTTTATCGTTTAAATGATCATATTAATAATGTATTTATTCTGAACAATATTTGTAAAATGTATAGGATTTTCAGAGGAGTTTGTTGCATGATATTTCCCCTTCTTACAATATCTTCAAGTAAAATATTAATTGACAGGATATCCTGTGACACAATGGTCTCTGGCTGAAACACAAACCATTCGATTATGATGTATCTGCTTCGTCTCCTTCAAGAAATCCATCCACGATATCTAGTTGAAAGTCAGTTGTAAGAAGTTCAGAAGTAAATTTTGAGACCTAAAAACCTAACTGAAGAACAGTTATCTCATGCACTGGGACACGTTGCCACCCACAATCAGGCCTTTCTTTAAGTTTAGTAGAAACTTGCTAATGAGAAGCTTGAAAACATTTTAAATACTCACGAGAGTAGATAATACCAATAGAGGTCATGTCTAAATCGATTAAAACGAGAGAGAATATATGCAGTAGACAGGTGGAAGCTTTCAATTATCCAGATCAAAGTGAATGACTGCTACCTTCTTCAGATGAATGTCAGAAAGAAATCTTTGATATTTTTCGTTAGTATTTATAGTTTAAATTTAATCGGAATAATTTTAAATAAAACGCAGGTTCATTTTAGTCAGAATATTGAATTTTCTGTTCAGATCATTATTTGACCTAATTCCTATCTGCTATACACTTATTGCAATCGATAATTGCCTACCTTTCACATGAGTGACTGAATATCACTTTGCTTAGTGATTCCACACACCTACTTCTCTTATCGTGAATAGAGCCTTCGGAGAAATTGTTCATCTACTTTGTTTCCTATTTTAAGGAACTAGTGTTTAAAGACAATGAAAGTGACAAGGCCATTTTCCTTATTAGCGAATCATAATCTAAGGCTCAACGACGTCTATTATCGGCATGTGAAGAAAACAAAATGGGTCAAGAATAGTTGCATCAACATGCTTGTTTCTTAACTAGCCAGTCAAAAACACCTTCAGTCTCTGGTGTTAGGATATTTATGATTGGCTTATAAGCAAAATAAAGAATTGACATTGTTATAGAACTCCGTCTCTAAGATACAGAATTAATTCAAGAAAATGCTTTGATCCACCTAGATGGGCAGAATCGGTTGGGGTCGGAATTCATGAGCCATTGTTTAGTGTGCTAGCGGCTGAATGGTCTATGATCTTGCCTTATAGCCACGAAATCCTGGTTTTGAGACCGCTGCATATACTGAAGAGTTCCACAGCAGGACAAAAGAGCTGTCCAGTACTCCTGGTGGCTTTCCAGTGGCTCTCTAACTGATGTCACCTTGTGATTAAACTTGTAACCAATCAAATCCGTGAGGACCAACACTTGGGAAAAAGTAGATTGCGCATGTTAACTTACCGATTGAGTAGACTAAGCCGAAATATCAGAGACATAGTCAAGGTCTGTGAGAAGTTCTCCTTCAAGAAGGAGTAGGCTACGAGATGTCATTCGAAATCAAATCATGCTATATGAGAAAATTCGTTCATGAGGTATGTACAGTATTCTGCTTATGCCTAGGATACTTTTTTCTGTTAACGCTGAGGGCTAAGGCTAAGAGGGTTAGGGGTAGATTAAAATCAGTGTCAGAAATATGAATAGATTTCAAAGTACCATGATCTACAGTCACTTGGATGAATACATCTCTCACGTATGGTATGATTTGGCCATGGATTATCGTGAGAATAACTGGGATAGACTCTTGCAATTCATTAGAGATGACTATCCAGTGTGATATCATGTCTGTAATGCTTTTAAAAACTTTCTTTTTTAACAAGTATGGGACTTTTTCGGCAGATGAATTTTGATTGACTGTTCAGTGTCACTGTCACTTTAATTTCGCCTTTGAAGATGTCGAGAACGGAGAAAGCAATGACTTCTATGAAACATTGCTGTATGCCGTCTTTTCTTTCACTCCTTTGCATTCCAAGCAGTATACAGAACTTCAAGTTTTAACTTCAGATTTCTAATAGGTAACCTCACTCCCGATTTCTCTTCTTTATCGGATTTACTAGTGGGTAAGCTGAGAGGATTTGAACTCCGGACTTTGTTCGGTGCTGTGGCTGAATGCTATACGAGCTTGCCTTGTAACCGGAAGGCCTCGGGTTCGTATCCTGTTGGTGGATGCATACTGCCGATGACTCCCAAACTAGGAAGATGAAATAGGTGTCTGGCAGTACTCCCTGCTGGTTTTTAATGGTTCTAAATAATATCGATGCGTGATCAAACCCGAGAAGTTTTACTTAACGAGAACAAATGGTTAATAGTTCCTTGATTTCACTGCACGTACATTTAAAAAAATTTATTTTACATTGGGTATTTTGTTGATTCAATCCAAGGTTAGAATTATGTTTCGGGTTGTCATGGTTATAGGTTTCTAAGACAGCTGTGTGTTCAACTCACACTCAAATACATATGAAACCAATGGACTGAATTTTCAATACAATATTTTCACTAACACTGTCAGCCATTTAGAACAAGTGATAAGTGTTCACTTTGAAATTTAACTTGATTAATATTCAAAAAAATGAGTATTCATCTTGAAACTTTGTTTCTTTCAAAATTTATCAAATGAAATATACTTTGATAAATGTGACTCCATTGAAAATTAGCTAAGTTAATTGTAGAAAATAAATATTACTTGATAACATCATTTCGAAGTTTTTGTACAATTATATTACAACTAGTATGGTTGGTAATAATAAAAATTTCAATGTAGATTTGAAGCAGTAGAAGACGAATGATTTGGTAACTGTATTCAGCGGAATTGTGTGCACCCTATCTTCAACGCACCATTTGCACAGATCTTCCGTGTTGTGCTACTTCTCACCTTCCTTCATACTGCGTGCGTTTCTTTGTGTTCCTTTCACTTCTCCTATGTATCACCGCACTGATGTATCATCAAATGTATCTCCCTGCTTAGTGATGTATTTTATCACGTTTGACGTCTCTTTACATACTACTGGTAAGTCTAGTCAGTAGCACTCGCCACATATTTCTTAACGAACGTTGGTCAATTAAGGAATTGCTGATAATCAAAGGGTAGTAGACGGCTGTTTCACCCTAGTTCGGAACTCTTCAATGGTAGGTTGTCATCACCCCAACAATGATCCAATCCAAAATCACTAGGATACGAGGTGAGGCCTTTGACTGTCAAAAGTGCGTAGTAATAATGATAATAATGGGGTTATTCTAAAGAGTACTTTTAATACAATGTAGAACTTTCAACATGTAGTACAATAGTGCATATAATTCCTCTTTACATAACAGTACTGGGGAAAGAAGAAGGCAATTACATTGATGATAATGTTCAATAAGTGTAAATGTGAATATAAAACTGAGGTTTATGTGACCGTATTAACAACAGTGTATTCATGAAAGAAAGAATAAAAAGGACCGTTTATTTATTGCTTCTCAGTGAGTTAGTAGTTTCATGCCTTAGACTTTTCTCATCACATAAAATGTATGCCTAATAAAGCATCGTAGAGTTTGTATACGTAGTCGTCTGAGGATAAAGTCTTCTATAGTTCCTTCTAGTATTTATCTGATGAGATGCAAGGAGACAGTTGATTATATACAGCATGCTTAGGGGTCGACAAGATAATATTTTCTGATTTCTTGCACGAGTCCATGTGTCTATCAACGACTGTATTAACAGGTTGGTTTAACGGTATCCCATCCTCCCCAGTGAGAGCATTTATTACCCTTCGAAAAGTAACAAAAGCTTTCTTAAGTAGATCAGGGGAGTTTGAATTCTGGGGAACAAAAGAGAAGAATAGGTAGAATAAATGAATCAACAAACTTTAGAAGTACAGTTTCAGGGATATAAGATTGTCTTCACTTTCTTACGTAGAAAGTTAGACTAAATATCTTTCTAGAAAGCATCATAATGTGGGAAGTTGTGGGAAGGATCAGAGGAAACGCGTAATCTAAGGTATTCAATATTCAGCTTATTTTCAACTTCAGTATCATTTACAATACAAAATGATGGGAATGAACTAGTTCATGTGACTCACACTTGTATCTTAGAGTGAAATTAACAATCTGACAATTGAAGGAATTTAGCCTAAGACTACCTGACAAGGAACATTGACTAATTATGGATAATAAGCTATTCGTTTTGGGACAGTCCAACTGAGACAAGACCAACATGAAAACTGTCAAATCACCGACATGCTCCATAAAATTAGCCTCATCAGAATGGGACAAGTCAAGGAAGCAAAAAAAAAACAGAAATGGAGAAAGAACAGCACCTTGAGAGACACCGGCTATAGCAAGTAAAGTAGTGAAAGACTTCCCATTATACACAGTGTATTGCTTCCTATCAGAAAAGTAAGAATCCAGCCATTTATTAATCAACCACCATGCTTGCATCAACCTCTGAGATGGAGTCGAATGGCCGACCCATGAATCCTAACTTCTGCCGACTTGAGTGATATATAGCGCCACCTCCCACCAACGTCGTCGGTGAGTATTTGTTCACAAAACTACTTGACGGCCCCATTTAAGTCACGTCTTATTGATGCAAGTCCAGACAACTTCATTCTTTAACCAGTCACTGGTGAGCACTAGATTAATTTTTAAGTGTTGTATTGCACTCATCAGTGCTAACTAGTGACTCATTACAACACTAAGTGACCACGAGTTTTAATGAGAGTTGGTGACCAGGGGGGTCAGTCTAGTCAGATGTGAGCATAGATAATCTCCGCTGAATTTGACAGAACTTAGAATTCAGAAATTTCATTCCAGTGATTGAATGATCAACGAATTTGCCTCATAATCCAATGGTCCTAGATTCGTCCAAAAAATAGGACGAAACAAACTTTGGCATCTGAATTGTTGTCGACTTCACAGTATAATCTTTGCTGATTGAATCATTCCTGCTGAATGGGTTACTTGTTGATTTGATGAACAGAGATTCAGTAGTCAAACCGCCTCTACCTTACTACATCAGGCTTACTAAGTTCACTTCACTCTACCCTATGCTGTAACTATAAAAAGATGTATTGCTACATTTGTGTATACAGATATCCTGAGTAGTCTTGATCGAGTGCCTTAACCTATTCACTTGATCTCACAGTATTTATGTGGAATTAGGTGTTTACCATCAAATAAGATTTCTTCTACTGGGATCATCAACCTGTAATGACCAGAACGAAAGTAGGAAGCTAATCGACAGCCTTCCCTACTTCTGTGAGTCACGCACAGTTCAAAATTACATTCCAGTGGTGTCAAAGGTCGATTTAACATGGTGGAATATGTGGAACTATTGAACAACCACAATAACTCATGTCAAAAATACAAAACTACCTCAATAATGTCATCCAGAAGATATTGAATCCAGAGGTATAAAATACGCAACAGACGGTAAACTCCTCCTATAACCAAACACAACTGCTAAATACTTTAGAACCAACAAGGATATTCGCTGAAAGATTGAATGAAAACTCTGTCTGCGTGTATCGAACAGAACAAATACACAGTCCTAGGTGAAACAGTCACTCCATGGTGTATGTAACCTTGACTTCACTCGAACAAAACCACGATTGTACAACCACACAGTACTATCAACATCACACCACCACCACCACACAACACAACAAAGTGAAGCGGTATCAAAGATTCAGTCAAAAGAAGATAATCCAATGTTAGTACA
>CALYDD020000321.1:0-37222 GCA_944472135.2 Trichobilharzia regenti | reverse complement strand
TACTCAAAATTGGTCTTGTTGATCTATTTGGACAATTATCAATGCCGGTTACTCGTAATATGTCTGGAAAACGCTGAAGAACATCTTCGAGTCAATTTATCTTCACCGCAAGTTTCTTCTTTACCTGTTTCCTTATCTGATTTTGATAATTTTAAACACACCCCTCATGTCAGCCTAGGTTTTGATAATATTGCTATGGGAGGTAGTGTAGTAGTAGACTCCGATGTTGATTCGGATGTTGCTACCGAATTAGAGATCCTAGAGCTTAAGGTTCAAGAGCTTAGACTTCGCAGCAAACAACGAAAACTGAAGAGCGAGTGCTCTCAACAAGTTAAGACTGCAGCCAGCTGCGTTCGATCTTGCGCCAATCCTTCGAAAAGCCAACTCCTAGACGGTAGCACCAACTATTGCGCAGAACAACCACCAGAGTCAAATTGTACTGCCACACCAGTCCAACCACTCCTGAACTCAGTTAGCCCCATTAGAATGCCTCAAATTGAGATGGATAAGTGTAGTAGGGTGACTCTAAAGAATAGCGGCCCAAACCGAAACGACCTTCGAACAAAAAAGTGACCTTGAGGAAGGAATCAGCTGACTGTATCATTTTCGGATGTAATCATGGATGTTTTCGATTACTTTTTGGATAACGGACTGATAGCTTTGTCGAAAATTTGCCAATACGGAGGAGTTATGCATATAGAAAAATAGACAGAAGCCATTGATGGCTTTGTATACAGATGTATTGAGTGCCAAAGGAAGAAATCGGTTCGAGAAGGTTTGTCGTTGTTCTTTAGTTTACAGATCCCTTAGGAACTTTTCTCTCAAGGTCTAAACTACCTATGACGAAAATTTTAATGATCTGTAACTTCTGGGTCCTGCAAAGAGCAGTCACAGCTACAGCTTATGAAATAGAAAATTCAGAGGTGTCAGCAGTGCAATGGTACAACTACTGCAGAGATGTTTCCTCCTGGAAAATGAACACCCTGACTCAAGTTCTCGGAGGAGTCGGCAGCATAGTCCATATCGATGAGACTGTACTTATAAAAAGGAAATACAACCGTGGGAGATTACAAGCAAACCAGTAGTGGATACTGGGTATCTACGACACGACACTGCGCAAAGGGTATATAGAAGCGATTCCCAGTCGCAGTGCAGCAGTATTAGTGCCTATTATTAAGCGTTCGGTGTTGCCGGGGACGACTATTCATACAGATGAATGGAGTGGATACCGTCAATTATCGAATCATGGGTACATTCATCATGTTGTTAATCATACGGACGGTTTCCGGAATCCTTTAGATGGAACCCACACCAGTTCCACTGAAAGATTTAGGAGTCGTCTAAAAAGACGTATAAGAGCGGTTAATGGATCGAGAAATCCCATGATTTACAGTTACCTGGATGAATTTATGTACCGAAACTGGTTTCATACGACTATGAAGACTCCCATGAGAAACTGGGAGGTTTTTTTGAGACATATACGCGAGCGCCATCCTTTGTAACTGTTTATTATGATTGCATTACTTATATATAAACCGTTTTTTACAATTATGCGCCTTTCTTTTTGAGCCTTCTCATTGGCCGAAGTTGTCCCTGTCAAGGTCATTTTTGCGTTAAAAGGTTGTTTCGGTTTGGGCCGCTATTCTTTAGAGTCACCTGTAGTAGTTTCTTGTATTCGGAATATTAGTATTTCGAGATGACCGAATTACACGAATCCAAACAAAACACAGAGAGGGCAGAACTCAGGAATTTGTATTTAGCGGAATTATTATGCAATTCATATAAGAAACATATCAACAGTCAACAGTAAGTATTTTAAACAATACAGAGATAGAAATTGTCAATCACCACATCCGCCACACCTCGAATATCTCCTTGCGTATTTATAACGATGTCTTGGTTTGCTTGCAAGTAGCTTCGACCTAACTGATTCTGTGATATTATTTTCATCAGTATTATCTGGACTTATTTCAGAATTATCTACAAAATCAGGATTATTAGCGGAATCAATAATATTATAATTGGAACGACCTACCTCATTTATTATCACTTTGTCCAGGTGTCCGTTATGAACTGAGTGATCTTTGATGTCTAATATCTTCACCACTCGATTTCCCATTTTTTGTAGTATAATTCCATCAGAAGGTCTATAGTTATTACCTTTGTAATAATGTACATTAGAAGTCGTGGACATCAGATGCTTTTTGAGAATTCGAGATTTGAAAAGTTTTGCAGGACTTTCACGGTTACTTGTATGCTCTGCATTCGACAGACGCAGTCTATGCATATGCAGCAATTCCTCCATTTTAATCAGTTGCTCTCTCATCTCATTCAGGTCTTTTCGTGTTTTCGACAGTTCACATTGTAACTCAGCTACCTCATTTTTGAAAACAGTTGACACTTGAGTTGCCGAACTTGTAGTGGAGGTTTTCATCGGATTAGCTTGAGTACTTTGGAACGTTGAAAGACACATTGACTCCATTTTACTAGACAGCTTGGGAGAATTACAAGAATGTTGAGCAACATAAGTACTCGAACTTCTGCAAACAGTCTTGATGTGTCCAACTTTACCACATTTGTGACACTTAGCCCCCCGAAAACGGCAAGTGCTTCGTATATGTAACTTTCCACAGGATAAACACGGTTTAATGTTTTTTATCTCTCGCTGCATTCTATTACCTGTGGACGGCAGTTTGGATTGCTTTACATGAACACTTGTATTTTCGACTTTAGAAAGCATAACATCAGACACTGACGTAGTGGGAGCAGAGCATTCATTATTGACATCTTCATATGTAATACATACATCTTAAGCAGTTTGAAAAGTACAAGAAGGAATCTGAATTAACTCTTTCTCTAATTTAGGAATATTGATTCCAGCAATTAGACGATCACGTAGTTGAGTATGCAGCTGATCTCCAAAGTTACACTTTGAAGCTTGTATTTGGAGTTGAAGAATAAAGTCTCGAATCTTCTGGTTGGGAGAACGTACCAGTTTGTTGAAGTGAGCCCTCTCTCTTGTCTCAAAAGTAGTTACATGAAAGTGATGTATCAGAAGTTCGCGGATCTTGTCATATGACAGAGAAATGGGTTTATCTGGAAACGCCAGATTCTTCACCAGGCTATACGCATCTGGTCCAATAGTAGTAATGAAATGTGCTGGTATTTTGTCACCCCAAACATTCTTTGAAATGCACCACGCATCGAAGCATTCCAAATAATCAGCAATCTCCCGCGGAGTAGCATTTATAGGAAGTCTTCCCAGGTTATTTGGTTCCATGGCGACGCCAATTTGTAGTAATTTATTGTAATCGGAATATTAGTATTTCGAGATGACCGAATTACACGAATCCAAACAAAACACAGAGAGGGCAGAACTCAGGAATTTGTATTTAGCGGAATTATTATGCAATTCATATAAGAAACATATCAACAGTCAACAGTAAGTATTTTAAACAATACAGAGATAGAAATTGTCAATCACCACAATAAGTTCGACGGTACACCAACTAAGTTCCTGAAGTTTATAAGATGCTTTAACATGTTCATAGGAGAACAAACTAATGATGACAACCTACGGTTAATGCATCTTATACACAATTGTGTTGGTACAGCCAAGGAGGCCATAGAGCATTGCATTCTACTGCCCTCTGAGGTAGGCTATAGGAAAGCCATGGGGAGTTTACGAAGTCAATTTGGCCAACCTCATGCAGTTTCGGATACCTTCCTCTCCGAATTACTGTCAGGCCCACAGCTGCAACCTGAAGATATAGTTGGGCTACAACGGTTGTTGAGACAGATGACCAATTGTGAGATAGCCTTATCTCAGATGAATCACATGGCAGACTTGGACTGCTCTACCAACCTTAAGTGCATTGTTCAACATCTCCCCCTGCACCTACGATGGAAGTGGGCAGAATTGGTAAGCGGTGGTTTACAGTTTGCTGAACCTAGCTTTCGTTACCCCAAAGAATTCCTCGAAAGGCAACTGTCATTGGCTACAAGCTGTTACGGCCAGATAGCTAATGGGAATAGGAACAACAACGAAGTAGGGTCCAATGATAAAATGTCCAGAGCTATGCCTTCGCACAGTGTTAATGTCGTGAAGTCACGAGCCCAGAAGTCGTGCATAGTTTGCTTCACAGATCACGACTTATGGGAATGTCAACGCTTTTTGT
The DNA here is from genome assembly GCA_944472135.2 of Trichobilharzia regenti. Taxonomy (NCBI): domain Eukaryota; kingdom Metazoa; phylum Platyhelminthes; class Trematoda; order Strigeidida; family Schistosomatidae; genus Trichobilharzia; species Trichobilharzia regenti. Next base: position 33,044 of record CALYDD020000321.1, on the reverse strand, counting down.
CGATGAGTCACAAAGAGAGACTAGCAGTGTCAATGCGGCATAAGGTGTGCTTCAACTGTTTGAAACTTAATCACCGAGCTGACATTGTCGTGCAGCAAGAGGTTGCGATATAGTGGCATGCACTAGACGTCATCACAAACTTCTACACAATGGAGATAATTCAGCATGCGAGACTGTCAACTACTCTAGCACGGAATCTGGAACTTCCTTTTCAGGATATGTGCCGATTCGCATATTATCGATTGTGCAGTTATTCACCATCGTATTATCCTATAGACAAAACACCGTGATTGGTTTATATTTGAATTTTTATTTGTAAACTTATGTATATTAGAGTTAAGCCTGATGAGATCTAATTGAAAACAATATTGTTCGCTTAAATGTGTTGTTCTAAATTTTACTATGGGAATATTTAATATATTAATAGAATGATAGTAGAACAAGTAATTTAACTGCAGTTGTAAGCAAATGTCATTGTTATAAATTAACATATAAAAAATCATACTACTTACTAATGGCAAGTTGAAGAAAGGAAAGATTGAGAATGAACAGGTAGGAAAGGAATTAATACCGCCCTCTCAAAACCAGCCTGGTTTTCCCTACTCTACCTGCTAGTAAGACACAGAAATGGTACAATTTACTCTCGCCACATCTGCATCCACTATCCAGCTATATATCCTACAAAGTGCTTATCTCTCCTCAATACCTTCTAATAGGCAAACCTTACGCACATCTCGGTTGATTATACCCCTCGGTGTCTTGATATCCACTTATCTGATATACCCATCACAGATTGCCGTAACGCCTGTAATTATTCCCATTGACCAACGATTGCGAGGTGAAGGCTCAGCAGTCACTAGTACTAGGTCTCCCACTTGTAAGTTTCGATGTCGTTGAAACCACTTTGCACGCGATTGTAAGGTCGTCAAGTACACCCGCTTCCACCATCTCCAAAACGTATCGGCAAGGAGTTGCCCTTGTTTCCATCGTCGTGAATAACGTCCACATAAACTAACGTCGATTTCAGGAACCTGTTCAGGATTTCTTGATAAGAGAATATGATTTGGTGTCAGCACATCCAACTGACTTGGGTCATCATAAACAGGTACTAGCGGCCTACTATTTAGTATCCTTTCTACTTCTGTCAAATAGGTCATGAGTGATTCATCTGTGAGGACTTGCTCCTTCGAAACTGCGCTTAACACTCGACGTACGCTTCTGATCAACCCCTCCCATACTCTGCCACGGTGGCTAGCATAAGGTGGATTTAACTTCCATTCTATACCACGATTTGCCATAGCTCTCATCATACAATCACTGTCTAATTGTGGCACAACTTGCTGTAACTCACGATCAGCCTCCACAAAGTTTGTACCCCGGTCACTGAATATCTCCCTCGGAGTCCCCCTGCGGTTGGTAAAGCGTGAAAGCATCATTAGGAATGAATCAATAGAAAGAGCGTAAGCTACTTCTAAGTGAACCGCTCGAGTTTTCAAACAAGTGAATATGCATCCATGTCTTTTGTCTGTAGTCCGCCCCCGCCTAACGATAAAGGGGCCGAAGTAATCTACCCCGGGTGCTAGAGAATGGAAAATCTGACGTGACCCTTGCTATGGTTAATTCTGCCATCAGTTGTTCAGTAGGTTTTGCAGACCTGATTCGGCAACCGATGCATTTATTCACCACACGCTTAACTACTGACGCTCCTTTCAATATCCAATATTTCATACGCAATGCTGACAAAAGATGGACTACTCCCATATATCCTTCAGTCTCATGATAATAACGAACAATAACCTCCGTGACAGGATGAGTTCCTGGCAATATAACTGGATGTTTTTCCGAACTTGACAGTTGACTATTATTCAATCGTCCGCCGACACATATCAAGTCACCTAAGATGACAGGATGCAGTTTCTTGATACGTTGAAGGAGTGGCTTGTATTTACTATCCAAATGGCGTTCACACATAACTCCTTTGATTTTACCGAACTCTTGTTTTTGCACGTATCTAAGGATATCTTCCTCTGCCTCTAACATCTCACACGTTTGTAAAAGGCCTTGCACTAGACGTTTTAGTAGAAAAACTTTAAACCTTTTTAACCAGGCTACCGCTCTACGAAGTTTTGTCCAAGAAGAGAAATACGAGAATAAGGTGTCTGTCGGATTTACGGAATCTGGAACTTCCTTTTCAGGATATGTGCCGATTCGTATCTTAGGTCCTAAAGGATTTCTAGATACCTATGCCTTTCTTGACAATGGTTCAGATGCTACACTGCTGCTGAGTCATGTTGCCCGCCAAATAGAACTGGAAGGGGTTAATACATTGATGCAGGTAACATCTTTCTGTGGAACTACTTCTCAGAATTCATCTAAGGTTGATTTCGAAGTTGAATCCTTAACGGGAGATTACAAGATGAGGGTCAAGAGTGCCTACACCGTGTAAAGCTTACCTGTAAAGAGACCTAAGACTCCTTCAAACGAACAGATGAAAAAATGGCCTCACCTGGCAGAAATTCCCTTTCTAGACGTCGAATGTAAACAGGTCAGTCTACTAATTGGGACTAATGTACCTGAAGCACACTGGGTGCTGGAGCAGCGTATAGGGAAATCCAACCAACCGTTTGCATCTTTGTCAGTTTTTGGTTGGTATTTATTGGGTTCAGGAAACGCATATAAAGAAGCAACCTCTATCTTCTGCTTAGAGGAAAGTGAATCAGTAGAGAACAAGCTTTTGCGAATGATTGAAGCTGAATTTCAGGACAAGCACTCATGCGAAAGGTCCAGTTCTGAAATAGATAAAGAGGTTCTGAAGGCAACCGATAGGGAGATAAGATTGCGGAACGGACATTATGAAGTTCCATTGACTTGGAAAGAGGACTGGCGTAGATTACCGCCTAATAGGTCTGAGGCAGAACGCGGGCTGGACAGTCTTCAGAAGAAACTAAGAAAGGACGAAAGCCTATTAAAGTCCTACAATCAAATACTAACAGACCATGAGTTGAAGTGTTGTATTAGTCGCGTTCCTGACGACTTCTCCAAGAAACGTAGATTTATCCCTCACCACCCAGTTATAAATCCCCGCAAGCCTGGTAAAATTAGAGTGGTTTTCGATTGTGCCTTTAAATGTAAGGGAATGTCCTTGAACGATTGTCTGTATTCGGGACCGGATCTGATAAATGACTTGGCTGGGGTACTATTGAGATTTAGAAAACATCGGGTAGCCTTGTCAGCAGATATTGAGGAGATGTTTCTTCAGGTTCGCTTACCTGTCAAGGATAAAAGTGCCTTTAGTTTCTTATGGTATTCTGAGGGTAGACTGGACTTACCACCGAGCCTGTATGAATCAAACGTACATCCCTTCGGTGCTACCTCATCACCTTTTTGTGCAGCCTATGCTTCAAAACAAGCCGCAATCGACAACGCGAAATTGTTTGACGAGAAGACATTAAGCACTGTCAGAGAAAATTTCTATGTGGATGATTGTCTAGTCTCAGTAGAAACAGTAAATAAATAAATTTATTCTCATGATGCAGTACATGAGGGACGCCAGTTCACAGACATCATCAAATTGTTACAGAAATAGGACCATATTATTCAGTCACAATTTACAGTCGATAGCAGAATATGTTTAACATGTACACTGGAGATTATACATACACTTGATAAATGTTAATCCCAATAGTATAAAACATCCTTTTCACTTATGCACAATCGTTTCTGTGCATAGTTGGAAAAATCCGCTAGATTGTCAGTGAGTGCAACACATCAGGAAATACAGAAGTATTGTCTTCGCATTAACAAAAAGAACCAGGTCTTTGGTGGATGGGTTATAAGTGCCTGGGAAAAAAAAATAAAGCTTGAAGTCAGTTTTCATACATAATTTTGTTGTGTACAGAATTCTTGAATTATAGTTTATTGTTGTGCTATTTGGAAATCAGTGATTTGCTTATCTCATTTGATCTGCAATGTCATAGTTGGGAGCAAAATACATAGGCTTTGGACGCATTAATTAATGGATTTCTACTGCTTGTGAGTATTTACTCATGAGGAGGGTTTTTGAATTTTAGTTGTTCCGACAGGAGTTGTGGATATTAACTGCTCAGCAACATTACGGATATAAGTTCATCTCATTATCCTAGGAAAGTTGAGTTGTGATTGGTGAGGTATATAAGATGCCCGACGAGCGTACATCTGTCCATGTGATGTTGTGGTGGGTTATATCTTTTTCATGTTGTCGGTTTATGTCCGTTTTATTCCACTTCTTGTGTTGGGTAGAAGTTTTACAAACGAAACTTCTTGTCTGTTTGAGAATAGTATCTTAATCGTTGATGTTTTATCTAAAATTAAAAATATAGGCAAAAAACAACAGGTGTACTATTTAAGCTTATACATTAAACGGACCTATAATTTCGGAGGCTCTCAGATTGTTTTCGACCCCAGACCTTCAGTCCTATAGCAGTTTCAATGCACTTATTTTCGGATGCCTCTGAAATAGGTTTCGGTTCAGTAGCATATCTACGTTACGAGTCCTGTTCAGGGGAAGTAAGCTGCAGCTTTGTTATGGGCAAATCTAGAGTGGCTCCCTTGAAGCATGTCACCGTGCCACGTTTAGAACTACAGGCAGCCGTGCTCTCAGTGAAGCTGTTAAAATACATCTTAGAGGAAATAAAGTTGGAACTAAGTGATGTTTATCTATGGACAGATTCTATGATTGTGTTAAGCTACATCCGCAATACCACATCCCGCTTCAAAACCTACATAGCTAACAGAGTAGGGTTTATACTTGATAACACTACGCGGGCTCAATGGCGACATGTACCAACTAATATGAATTCAGCTGACCTTGCTTCCAGGGGAATAAAGATGAGTGAGTACGAGCGTATACATACCTGGCTCGATGGTCCTGGATTTCTCAAAAATCCTAAAATGGATTGGCCGAATTTCGATGGAAAAAGCGTGCCAATAATTCCATCTGACATAAAGCTAAAGCAAGCCACCATCTTAACGACACAAACAGCCGTAAATCCGACAGACACCTTATTCTCGTATTTCTCTTCTTGGACAAAACTTCGTAGAGCGGTAGCCTGGTTAAAAAGGTTTAAAGTTTTTCTACTAAAACGTCTAGTGCAAGGCCTTTTACAAACGTGTGAGATGTTAGAGGCAGAGGAAGATATCCTTAGATACGTGCAAAAACAAGAGTTCGGTAAAATCAAAGGAGTTATGTGTGAACGCCATTTGGATAGTAAATACAAGCCACTCCTTCAACGTATCAAGAAACTGCATCCTGTCATCTTAGGTGACTTGATATGTGTCGGCGGACGATTGAATAATAGTCAACTGTCAAGTTCGGAAAAACATCCAGTTATATTGCCAGGAACTCATCCTGTCACGGAGGTTATTGTTCGTTATTATCATGAGACTGAAGGACATATGGGAGTAGTCCATCTTTTGTCAGCATTGCGTATGAAATATTGGATATTGAAAGGAGCGTCAGTAGTTAAGCGTGTGGTGAATAAATGCATCGGTTGCCGAATCAGGTCTGCAAAACCTACTGAACAACTGATGGCAGAATTAACCATAGCAAGGGTCACGTCAGATTTTCCATTCTCTAGCACCCGGGGTAGATTACTTCGGCCCCTTTATCGTTAGGCGGGGGCGGACTACAGACAAAAGACATGGATGCATATTCACTTGTTTGAAAACTCGAGCGGTTCACTTAGAAGTAGCTTACGCTCTTTCTATTGATTCATTCCTAATGATGCTTTCACGCTTTACCAACCGCAGGGGGACTCCGAGGGAGATATTCAGTGACCGGGGTACAAACTTTGTGGAGGCTGATCGTGAGTTACAGCAAGTTGTGCCACAATTAGACAGTGATTGTATGATGAGAGCTATGGCAAATCGTGGTATAGAATGGAAGTTAAATCCACCTTATGCTAGCCACCGTGGCAGAGTATGGGAGGGGTTGATCAGAAGCGTACGTCGAGTGTTAAGCGCAGTTTCGAAGGAGCAAGTCCTCACAGATGAATCACTCATGACCTATTTGACAGAAGTAGAAAGGATACTAAATAGTAGGCCGCTAGTACCTGTTTATGATGACCCAAGTCAGTTGGATGTGCTGACACCAAATCATATTCTCTTATCAAGAAATCCTGAACAGGTTCCTGAAATCGACGTTAGTTTATAAGGACGTTATTCACGACGATGGAAACAAGGGCAACTCCTTGCCGATACGTTTTGGAGATGGTGGAAGCGGGTGTACTTGACGACCTTACAATCGCGTGCAAAGTGGTTTCAACGGCATCGAAACTTACAAGTGGGAGACCTAGTACTAGTGACTGCTGAGCCTTCACCTCGCAATCGTTGGTCAATGGGAATAATTACAGGCGTTACGGCAATCTGTGATGGGTATATCAGATAAGTGGATATCAAGACACCGAGGGGTATAATCAACCGAGATGTGCGTAAGGTTTGCCTATTAGAAGGTATTGAGGAGAGATAAGCACTTTGTAGGATATATAGCTGGATAGTGGATGCAGATGTGGCGAGAGTAAATTGTACCATTTCTGTGTCTTACTAGCAGGTAGAGTAGGGAAAACCAGGCTGGTTTTGAGAGGGCGGTATTAATTCCTTTCCTACCTGTTCATTCTCAATCTTTCCTTTCTTCAACTTGCCATTAGTAAGTAGTATGATTTTTTATATGTTAATTTATAACAATGACATTTGCTTACAACTGCAGTTAAATTACTTGTTCTACTATCATTCTATTAATATATTAAATATTCCCATAGTAAAATTTAGAACAACACATTTAAGCGAACAATATTGTTTTCAATTAGATCTCATCAGGCTTAACTCTAATATATATAAGTTTACAAATAAAAATTCAAATATAAACCAATCACGGTGTTTTGTCTATAGGATAATACGATGGTGAATATCGATTGTGCAGTTATTCACCATCGTATTATCCTATAGACAAAACACCGTGATTGGTTTATATTTGAATTTTTATTTGTAAACTTATATATATTAGAGTTAAGCCTGATGAGATCTAATTGAAAACAATATTGTTCGCTTAAATGTGTTGTTCTAAATTTTACTATGGGAATATTTAATATATTAATAGAATTATAGTAGAACAAGTAATTTAACTGCAGTTGTAAGCAAATGTCATTGTTATAAATTAACATATAAAAAATCATACTACTTACTAATGGCAAGTTGAAGAAAGGAAAGATTGAGAATGAACAGGTAGGAAAGGAATTAATACCGCCCTCTCAAAACCAGCCTGGTTTTCCCTACTCTACCTGCTAGTAAGACACAGAAATGGTACAATTTACTCTCGCCACATCTGCATCCACTATCCAGCTATATATCCTACAAAGTGCTTATCTCTCCTCAATACCTTCTAATAGGCAAACCTTACGCACATCTCGGTTGATTATACCCCTCGGTGTCTTGATATCCACTTATCTGATATACCCATCACAGATTGCCGTAACGCCTGTAATTATTCCCATTGACCAACGATTGCGAGGTGAAGGCTCAGCAGTCACTAGTACTAGGTCTCCCACTTGTAAGTTTCGATGTCGTTGAAACCACTTTGCACGCGATTGTAAGGTCGTCAAGTACACCCGCTTCCACCATCTCCAAAACGTATCGGCAAGGAGTTGCCCTTGTTTCCATCGTCGTGAATAACGTCCACATAAACTAACGTCGATTTCAGGAACCTGTTCAGGATTTCTTGATAAGAGAATATGATTTGGTGTCAGCACATCCAACTGACTTGGGTCATCATAAACAGGTACTAGCGGCCTACTATTTAGTATCCTTTCTACTTCTGTCAAATAGGTCATGAGTGATTCATCTGTGAGGACTTGCTCCTTCGAAACTGCGCTTAACACTCGACGTACGCTTCTGATCAACCCCTCCCATACTCTGCCACGGTGGCTAGCATAAGGTGGATTTAACTTCCATTCTATACCACGATTTGCCATAGCTCTCATCATACAATCACTGTCTAATTGTGGCACAACTTGCTGTAACTCACGATCAGCCTCCACAAAGTTTGTACCCCGGTCACTGAATATCTCCCTCGGAGTCCCCCTGCGGTTGGTAAAGCGTGAAAGCATCATTAGGAATGAATCAATAGAAAGAGCGTAAGCTACTTCTAAGTGAACCGCTCGAGTTTTCAAACAAGTGAATATGCATCCATGTCTTTTGTCTGTAGTCCGCCCCCGCCTAACGATAAAGGGGCCGAAGTAATCTACCCCGGTGCTAGAGAATGGAAAATCTGACGTGACCCTTGCTATGGTTAATTCTGCCATCAGTTGTTCAGTAGGTTTTGCAGACCTGATTCGGCAACCGATGCATTTATTCACCACACGCTTAACTACTGACGCTCCTTTCAATATCCAATATTTCATACGCAATGCTGACAAAAGATGGACTACTCCCATATGTCCTTCAGTCTCATGATAATAACGAACAATAACCTCCGTGACAGGATGAGTTCCTGGCAATATAACTGGATGTTTTTCCGAACTTGACAGTTGACTATTATTCAGTCGTCCGCCGACACATATCAAGTCACCTAAGATGACAGGATGCAGTTTCTTGATACGTTGAAGGAGTGGCTTGTATTTACTATCCAAATGGCGTTCACACATAACTCCTTTGATTTTACCGAACTCTTGTTTTTGCACGTATCTAAGGATATCTTCCTCTGCCTCTAACATCTCACACGTTTGTAAAGGGCCTTGCACTAGACGTTTTAGTAGAAAAACTTTAAACCTTTTTAACCAGGCTACCGCTCTACGAAGTTTTGTCCAAGAAGAGAAATACGAGAATAAGGTGTCTGTCGGATTTACGGCTGTTTGTGTCGTTAAGATGGTGGCTTGCTTTAGCTTTATGTCAGATGGAATTATTGGCACGCTTTTTCCATCGAAATTCGGCCAATCCTTTTTAGGATTTTTGAGAAATCCAGGACCATCGAGCCAGGTATGTATACGCTCGTACTCACTCATCTTTATTCCCCTGGAAGCAAGGTCAGCTGAATTCATATTAGTTGGTACATGTCGCCATTGAGCCCGCGTAGTGTTATCAAGTATAAACCCTACTCTGTTAGCTATGTAGGTTTTGAAGCGGGATGTGGTATTGCGGATGTAGCTTAACACAATCATAGAATCTGTCCATAGATAAACATCACTTAGTTCCAACTTTATTTCCTCTAAGATGTATTTTAACAGCTTCACTGAGAGCACGGCTGCCTGTAGTTCTAAACGTGGCACGGTGACATGCTTCAAGGGAGCCACTCTAGATTTGCCCATAACAAAGCTGCAGCTTACTTCCCTGAACAGGACTCGTAACGTAGATATGCTACTGAACCGAAACCTATTTCAGAGGCATCCGAAAATAAGTGCATTGAAACTGCTATAGGACTGAAGGTCTGGGGTCGAAAACAACGTTGAACCTCTAGATCCTTAATTCTCTTAATGTCAACAAGCCAAGCCTCCCATTTGGCACCGATACTCACGTCAACATGTTCATCCCACCCAAACTCACTTCGGCACAGGTGTTGCATTACTCTTTTAGGTGGAAGTAGTAGTGGGGCGACATAACCGAGTGGATCATATAAAGAAGCTATGCACGACAAGATTCCCCTCTTCGTTATCGGACGTACTGGCAGATTTACTTCAAACTTGAAGCAATCTGACTTGACACACCAGCATAAACCCAGTGTCTTCGTCGAATCTTCTAAATGCAGTATGTTTGAGGACCGCTCACGAACGGGAATGTTGGATAACACTTCTTCATTGTTACTATTCCATTTGTGCAAACGAAATCCACCAAGAGAGGCGAGCTGACGCAGCTGGTTGGATAAAGCTATGGCTTTTGCTACTGTTTCTACTGAGACTAGACAATCATCCACATAGAAATTTTCTCTGACAGTGCTTAATGTCTTCTCGTCAAACAATTTCGCGTTGTCGATTGCGGCTTGTTTTGAAGCATAGGCTGCACAAAAAGGTGATGAGGTAGCACCGAAGGGATGTACGTTTGATTCATACAGGCTCGGTGGTAAGTCCAGTCTACCCTCAGAATACCATAAGAAACTAAAGGCACTTTTATCCTTGACAGGTAAGCGAACCTGAAGAAACATCTCCTCAATATCTGCTGACAAGGCTACCCGATGTTTTCTAAATCTCAATAGTACCCCAGCCAAGTCATTTATCAGATCCGGTCCCGAATACAGACAATCGTTCAAGGACATTCCCTTACATTTAAAGGCACAATCGAAAACCACTCTAATTTTACCAGGCTTGCGGGGATTTATAACTGGGTGGTGAGGGATAAATCTACGTTTCTTGGAGAAGTCGTCAGGAACGCGACTAATACAACACTTCAACTCATGGTCTGTTAGTATTTGATTGTAGGACTTTAATAGGCTTTCGTCCTTTTTAGTTTCTTCTGAAGACTGTCCAGCCTGCGTTCTGCCTCAGACCTATTAGGCGGTAATCTACGCCAGTCCTCTTTCCAAGTCAATGGAACTTCATAATGTCCGTTCCGCAATCTTATCTCCCTATCGGTTGCCTTCAGAACCTCTTTATCTATTTCAGAACTGGACCTTTCGCATGAGTGCTTGTCCTGAAATTCAGCTTCAATCATTCGCAAAAGCTTGTTCTCTACTGATTCACTTTCCTCTAAGCAGAAGATAGAGGTTGCTTCTTTATATGCGTTTCCTGAACCCAATAAATACCAACCAAAAACTGACAAAGATGCAAACGGTTGGTTGGATTTCCCTATACGCTGCTCCAGCACCCAGTGTGCTTCAGGTACATTAGTCCCAATTAGTAGACTGACCTGTTTACATTCGACGTCTAGAAAGGGAATTTCTGCCAGGTGAGGCCATTTTTTCATCTGTTCGTTTGAAGGAGTCTTAGGTCTCTTTACAGGTAAGCTTTACACGGTGTAGGCACTCTTGACCCTCATCTTGTAATCTCCCGTTAAGGATTCAACTTCGAAATCAACCTTAGATGAATTCTGAGAAGTAGTTCCACAGAAAGATGTTACCTGCATCAATGTATTAACCCCTTCCAGTCCTATTTGGCGGGCAACATGACTCAGCAGCAGTGTAGCATCTGAACCATTGTCAAGAAAGGCATAGGTATCTAGAAATCCTTTAGGACCTAAGATACGAATCGGCACATATCCTGAAAAGGAAGTTCCAGATTCCGTAAATCCGACAGACACCTTATTCTCGTATTTCTCTTCTTGGACAAAACTTCGTAGAGCGGTAGCCTGGTTAAAAAGGTTTAAAGTTTTTCTACTAAAACGTCTAGTGCAAGGCCTTTTACAAACGTGTGAGATGTTAGAGGCAGAGGAAGATATCCTTAGATACGTGCAAAAACAAGAGTTCGGTAAAATCAAAGGAGTTATGTGTGAACGCCATTTGGATAGTAAATACAAGCCACTCCTTCAACGTATCAAGAAACTGCATCCTGTCATCTTAGGTGACTTGATATGTGTCGGCGGACGATTGAATAATAGTCAAGTTCGGAAAAACATCCAGTTATATTGCCAGGAACTCATCCTGTCACGGAGGTTATTGTTCGTTATTATCATGAGACTGAAGGACATATGGGAGTAGTCCATCTTTTGTCAGCATTGCGTATGAAATATTGGATATTGAAAGGAGCGTCAGTAGTTAAGCGTGTGGTGAATAAATGCATCGGTTGCCGAATCAGGTCTGCAAAACCTACTGAACAACTGATGGCAGAATTAACCATAGCAAGGGTCACGTCAGATTTTCCATTCTCTAGCACCCGGGGTAGATTACTTCGGCCCCTTTATCGTTAGGCGGGGGCGGACTACAGACAAAAGACATGGATGCATATTCACTTGTTTGAAAACTCGAGCGGTTCACTTAGAAGTAGCTTACGCTCTTTCTATTGATTCATTCCTAATGATGCTTTCACGCTTTACCAGCCGCAGGGGGACTCCGAGGGAGATATTCAGTGACCGGGGTACAAACTTTGTGGAGGCTGATCGTGAGTTACAGCAAGTTGTGCCACAATTAGACAGTGATTGTATGATGAGAGCTATGGCAAATCGTGGTATAGAATGGAAGTTAAATCCACCTTATGCTAGCCACCGTGGCAGAGTATGGGAGGGGTTGATCAGAAGCGTACGTCGAGTGTTAAGCGCAGTTTCGAAGGAGCAAGTCCTCACAGATGAATCACTCATGACCTATTTGACAGAAGTAGAAAGGATACTAAATAGTAGGCCGCTAGTACCTGTTTATGATGACCCAAGTCAGTTGGATGTGCTGACACCAAATCATATTCTCTTATCAAGAAATCCTGAACAGGTTCCTGAAATCGACGTTAGTTTATGTGGACGTTATTCACGACGATGGAAACAAGGGCAACTCCTTGCCGATACGTTTTGGAGATGGTGGAAGCGGGTGTACTTGACGACCTTACAATCGCGTGCAAAGTGGTTTCAACGACATCGAAACTTACAAGTGGGAGACCTAGTACTAGTGACTGCTGAGCCTTCACCTCGCAATCGTTGGTCAATGGGAATAATTACAGGCGTTACGGCAATCTGTGATGGGTATATCAGATAAGTGGATATCAAGACACCGAGGGGTATAATCAACCGAGATGTGCGTAAGGTTTGCCTATTAGAAGGTATTGAGGAGAGATAAGCACTTTGTAGGATATATAGCTGGATAGTGGATGCAGATGTGGCGAGAGTAAATTGTACCATTTCTGTGTCTTACTAGCAGGTAGAGTAGGGAAAACCAGGCTGGTTTTGAGAGGGCGGTATTAATTCCTTTCCTACCTGTTCATTCTCAATCTTTCCTTTCTTCAACTTGCCATTAGTAAGTAGTATGATTTTTTATATGTTAATTTATAACAATGACATTTGCTTACAACTGCAGTTAAATTACTTGTTCTACTATCATTCTATTAATATATTAAATATTCCCATAGTAAAATTTAGAACAACACATTTAAGCGAACAATATTGTTTTCAATTAGATCTCATCAGGCTTAACTCTAATATATATAAGTTTACAAATAAAAATTCAAATATAAACCAATCACGGTGTTTTGTCTATAGGATAATACGATGGTGAATATCGATTGTGCAGTTATTCACCATCGTATTATCCTATAGACAAAACACCGTGATTGGTTTATATTTGAATTTTTATTTGTAAACTTATATATATTAGAGTTAAGCCTGATGAGATCTAATTGAAAACAATATTGTTCGCTTAAATGTGTTGTTCTAAATTTTACTATGGGAATATTTAATATATTAATAGAATGATAGTAGAACAAGTAATTTAACTGCAGTTGTAAGCAAATGTCATTGTTATAAATTAACATATAAAAAATCATACTACTTACTAATGGCAAGTTGAAGAAAGGAAAGATTGAGAATGAACAGGTAGGAAAGGAATTAATACCGCCCTCTCAAAACCAGCCTGGTTTTCCCTACTCTGCCTGCTAGTAAGACACAGAAATGGTACAATTTACTCTCGCCACATCTGCATCCACTATCCAGCTATATATCCTACAAAGTGCTTATCTCTCCTCAATACCTTCTAATAGGCAAACCTTACGCACATCTCGGTTGATTATACCCCTCGGTGTCTTGATATCCACTTATCTGATATACCCATCACAGATTGCCGTAACGCCTGTAATTATTCCCATTGACCAACGATTGCGAGGTGAAGGCTCAGCAGTCACTAGTACTAGGTCTCCCACTTGTAAGTTTCGATGTCGTTGAAACCACTTTGCACGCGATTGTAAGGTCGTCAAGTACACCCGCTTCCACCATCTCCAAAACGTATCGGCAAGGAGTTGCCCTTGTTTCCATCGTCGTGAATAACGTCCACATAAACTAACGTCGATTTCAGGAACCTGTTCAGGATTTCTTGATAAGAGAATATGATTTGGTGTCAGCACATCCAACTGACTTGGGTCATCATAAACAGGTACTAGCGGCCTACTATTTAGTATCCTTTCTACTTCTGTCAAATAGGTCATGAGTGATTCATCTGTGAGGACTTGCTCCTTCGAAACTGCGCTTAACACTCGACGTACGCTTCTGATCAACCCCTCCCATACTCTGCCACGGTGGCTAGCATAAGGTGGATTTAACTTCCATTCTATACCACGATTTGCCATAGCTCTCATCATACAATCACTGTCTAATTGTGGCACAACTTGCTGTAACTCACGATCAGCCTCCACAAAGTTTGTACCCCGGTCACTGAATATCTCCCTCGGAGTCCCCCTGCGGTTGGTAAAGCGTGAAAGCATCATTAGGAATGAATCAATAGAAAGAGCGTAAGCTACTTCTAAGTGAACCGCTTGAGTTTTCAAACAAATGGTTTGAAATTATCCCAAAATCCTGTAATGTACCTAGGATATATGGTAAGATAAAATTGCATAAAGAGGGATATCCAATAAGACCGATTGTAGACTTCAGAAACACACCAACGTATATGCTATCCAGATTTCTCTCGACAATACTAAGACCGACAAGAGACAACTCAAAAGCTAGAATAGTAGATTCATTTGAATTAGTGAGGCGAATAAAAACCACTAAAATAGAGGAGGAAGAAATACTAGTTAGCTTTGATGTAAACAGTCTTTATACGAAAATACCCATTCAAATGGCCATGATTGCACTGAAAGAGAAACTAAATGAAGATAATGGCCTGAAAGACAGAACACAGTTATCCGTAGAAGAAATAATAAAAGGGGTAGAATTCTGTCTGACAACAACATATTTCACATTCGAAGGAAAAATATACCAACAAAATGAGGGAGTAGCCATGGGATTGCCTATCTCACCAATTATAGCTGACATTTTCATGGATTATTGGGAGGAGAATGCCCTTAAACCATTCAGATCATCACTAAAATGTTGGTGGAGATATGTAGACGACACGCTAGTAATAGTGAAAAAAAACGATACTGAGAAACTTTTATCACACATAAACAAACACGTCGACTCAATAAAATTTACTATGGAATTAGAGAATGAAATTGGAGAACTGCCCATGTTAGATTGCAAGCTACAAAGAATGACAGATGGTAGCATAAAAACAACGATATATAGAAAAGCCACACATTCTGGAAGATTCCTTGATTATTACTCAGCTCATCCACTCTCGGTGAAACGAGGATTAATACAGGGTCTTGCAGATAGAATACGTAGACTTACAACAGCACCAGAGGACCAGCGTAAAGAAATAAAAGTCCTATTCAAAATGTTACTCGAAAACAACTACCCTAGAGAATTTATAAAAGATAATATAAAAAAGAGAAAAAAGAGAGTAAAACCGGAGAATAACAAGAAGGAAGAATGGAGAAAAACAGTCGCAATACCATATAAAAATGGTACATCAGAGGCAATACAAAGAAACCTCGAAAATATCGGCATTCGAACAACCTTTAAACCGACAAATCTAATCAAAAATAAAATAAATCAACTAAAAGATCCCATAAAAATGATGGATAAAAACAATTTGATTTATAAAATATCTTGTGCTGACTGTCCAACTAAATATGTGGGGCAAACGTCCAGATCACTCAAAATAAGAGTGAATGAACATAAACGCCTAACTAAAGGTCAACCAACAGTGACACAAGCCTACAAAAATCTTGAAAAAAATTCATCCATAGCTGCACATGCGTGGGACAAAAACCACAATATCGATTGGGAGAATGTGTGTATTCTAAAAACAAACATGAACAAATGGAAAGAAAGACTCATAACAGAGTCGATATTCATTAAAGTCACACCGGATACATGTAACAAGGGTGACTCAGTACAACTATCAACAACTTGGAATATAATTCTAAACACAAACACATGAATGAATGTGGAGTATAATTCTGAACACACATATGCACACACAAAACATGAATGAACAAAATAATAATAATGAACTATATATGTGAATACAAATCATAAATGTGTGAATAAAACAATTCCAACAGTGGTGTGAACACGGGCAGTAATTTTGCTCGAAATATTACCAATAACAAAACTTATCATTGTGTGTAAACTATTAAAATATAATTATACTTTATTTGATCTAATCCACAATGCTCAAACTTTTTACTGATATTAAGTATGATTTTTTATATGTTAATTTATAACAATGACATTTGCTTACAACTGCAGTTAAATTACTTGTTCTACTATCATTCTATTAATATATTAAATATTCCCATAGTAAAATTTAGAACAACACATTTAAGCGAACAATATTGTTTTCAATTAGATCTCATCAGGCTTAACTCTAATATATATAAGTTTACAAATAAAAATTCAAATATAAACCAATCACGGTGTTTTGTCTATAGGATAATACGATGGTGAATATCGATTGTGCAGTTATTCACCATCGTATTATCCTATAGACAAAACACCGTGATTGGTTTATATTTGAATTTTTATTTGTAAACTTATATATATTAGAGTTAAGCCTGATGAGATCTAATTGAAAACAATATTGTTCGCTTAAATGTGTTGTTCTAAATTTTACTATGGGAATATTTAATATATTAATAGAATGATAGTAGAACAAGTAATTTAACTGCAGTTGTAAGCAAATGTCATTGTTATAAATTAACATATAAAAAATCATACTACTTACTAATGGCAAGTTGAAGAAAGGAAAGATTGAGAATGAACAGGTAGGAAAGGAATTAATACCGCCCTCTCAAAACCAGCCTGGTTTTCCCTACTCTGCCTGCTAGTAAGACACAGAAATGGTACAATTTACTCTCGCCACATCTGCATCCACTATCCAGCTATATATCCTACAAAGTGCTTATCTCTCCTCAATACCTTCTAATAGGCAAACCTTACGCACATCTCGGTTGATTATACCCCTCGGTGTCTTGATATCCACTTATCTGATATACCCATCACAGATTGCCGTAACGCCTGTAATTATTCCCATTGACCAACGATTGCGAGGTGAAGGCTCAGCAGTCACTAGTACTAGGTCTCCCACTTGTAAGTTTCGATGTCGTTGAAACCACTTTGCACGCGATTGTAAGTTCGTCAAGTACACCCGCTTCCACCATCTCCAAAACGTATCGGCAAGGAGTTGCCCTTGTTTCCATCGTCGTGAATAACGTCCACATAAACTAACGTCGATTTCAGGAACCTGTTCAGGATTTCTTGATAAGAGAATATGATTTGGTGTCAGCACATCCAACTGACTTGGGTCATCATAAACAGGTACTAGCGGCCTACTATTTAGTATCCTTTCTACTTCTGTCAAATAGGTCATGAGTGATTCATCTGTGAGGACTTGCTCCTTCGAAACTGCGCTTAACACTCGACGTACGCTTCTGATCAACCCCTCCCATACTCTGCCACGGTGGCTAGCATAAGGTGGATTTAACTTCCATTCTATACCACGATTTGCCATAGCTCTCATCATACAATCACTGTCTAATTGTGGCACAACTTGCTGTAACTCACGATCAGCCTCCACAAAGTTTGTACCCCGGTCACTGAATATCTCCCTCGGAGTCCCCCTGCGGTTGGTAAAGCGTGAAAGCATCATTAGGAATGAATCAATAGAAAGAGCGTAAGCTACTTCTAAGTGAACCGCTTGAGTTTTCAAACAAATGGTTTGAAATTATCCCAAAATCCTGTAATGTACCTAGGATATATGGTAAGATAAAATTGCATAAAGAGGGATATCCAATAAGACCGATTGTAGACTTCAGAAACACACCAACGTATATGCTATCCAGATTTCTCTCGACAATACTAAGACCGACAAGAGACAACTCAAAAGCTAGAATAGTAGATTCATTTGAATTAGTGAGGCGAATAAAAACCACTAAAATAGAGGAGGAAGAAATACTAGTTAGCTTTGATGTAAACAGTCTTTATACGAAAATACCCATTCAAATGGCCATGATTGCACTGAAAGAGAAACTAAATGAAGATAATGGCCTGAAAGACAGAACACAGTTATCCGTAGAAGAAATAATAAAAGGGGTAGAATTCTGTCTGACAACAACATATTTCACATTCGAAGGAAAAATATACCAACAAAATGAGGGAGTAGCCATGGGATTGCCTATCTCACCAATTATAGCTGACATTTTCATGGATTATTGGGAGGAGAATGCCCTTAAACCATTCAGATCATCACTAAAATGTTGGTGGAGATATGTAGACGACACGCTAGTAATAGTGAAAAAAAACGATACTGAGAAACTTTTATCACACATAAACAAACACGTCGACTCAATAAAATTTACTATGGAATTAGAGAATGAAATTGGAGAACTGCCCATGTTAGATTGCAAGCTACAAAGAATGACAGATGGTAGCATAAAAACAACGATATATAGAAAAGCCACACATTCTGGAAGATTCCTTGATTATTACTCAGCTCATCCACTCTCGGTGAAACGAGGATTAATACAGGGTCTTGCAGATAGAATACGTAGACTTACAACAGCACCAGAGGACCAGCGTAAAGAAATAAAAGTCCTATTCAAAATGTTACTCGAAAACAACTACCCTAGAGAATTTATAAAAGATAATATAAAAAAGAGAAAAAAGAGAGTAAAACCGGAGAATAACAAGAAGGAAGAATGGAGAAAAACAGTCGCAATACCATATAAAAATGGTACATCAGAGGCAATACAAAGAAACCTCGAAAATATCGGCATTCGAACAACCTTTAAACCGACAAATCTAATCAAAAATAAAATAAATCAACTAAAAGATCCCATAAAAATGATGGATAAAAACAATTTGATTTATAAAATATCTTGTGCTGACTGTCCAACTAAATATGTGGGGCAAACGTCCAGATCACTCAAAATAAGAGTGAATGAACATAAACGCCTAACTAAAGGTCAACCAACAGTGACACAAGCCTACAAAAATCTTGAAAAAAATTCATCCATAGCTGCACATGCGTGGGACAAAAACCACAATATCGATTGGGAGAATGTGTGTATTCTAAAAACAAACATGAACAAATGGAAAGAAAGACTCATAACAGAGTCGATATTCATTAAAGTCACACCGGATACATGTAACAAGGGTGACTCAGTACAACTATCAACAACTTGGAATATAATTCTAAACACAAACACATGAATGAATGTGGAGTATAATTCTGAACACACATATGCACACACAAAACATGAATGAACAAAATAATAATAATGAACTATATATGTGAATACAAATCATAAATGTGTGAATAAAACAATTCCAACAGTGGTGTTAACACGGGCAGTAATTTTGCTCGAAATATTACCAATAACAAAACTTATCATTGTGTGTAAACTATTAAAATATAATTATACTTTATTTGATCTAATCCACAATGCTCAAACTTTTTACTGATATTAAGTATGATTTTTTATATGTTAATTTATAACAATGACATTTGCTTACAACTGCAGTTAAATTACTTGTTCTACTATCATTCTATTAATATATTAAATATTCCCATAGTAAAATTTAGAACAACACATTTAAGCGAACAATATTGTTTTCAATTAGATCTCATCAGGCTTAACTCTAATATATATAAGTTTACAAATAAAAATTCAAATATAAACCAATCACGGTGTTTTGTCTATAGGATAATACGATGGTGAATAACTTTGCACAATTATTCACCATCGTATTATCCTATAGACAAAACACCGTGATTGGTTTATATTTGAATTTTTATTTGTAAACTTATATATATTAGAGTTAAGCCTGATGAGATCTAATTGAAAACAATATTGTTCGCTTAAATGTGTTGTTCTAAATTTTACTATGGGAATATTTAATATATTAATAGAATTATAGTAGAACAAGTAATTTAACTGCAGTTGTAAGCAAATGTCATTGTTATAAATTAACATATAAAAAATCATACTACTTACTAATGGCAAGTTGAAGAAAGGAAAGATTGAGAATGAACAGGTAGGAAAGGAATTAATACCGCCCTCTCAAAACCAGCCTGGTTTTCCCTACTCTGCCTGCTAGTAAGACACAGAAATGGTACAATTTACTCTCGCCACATCTGCATCCACTATCCAGCTATATATCCTACAAAGTGCTTATCTCTCCTCAATACCTTCTAATAGGCAAACCTTACGCACATCTCGGTTGATTATACCCCTCGGTGTCTTGATATCCACTTATCTGATATACCCATCACAGATTGCCGTAACGCCTGTAATTATTCCCATTGACCAACGATTGCGAGGTGAAGGCTCAGCAGTCACTAGTACTAGGTCTCCCACTTGTAAGTTTCGATGTCGTTGAAACCACTTTGCACGCGATTGTAAGGTCGTCAAGTACACCCGCTTCCACCATCTCCAAAACGTATCGGCAAGGAGTTGCCCTTGTTTCCATCGTCGTGAATAACGTCCACATAAACTAACGTCGATTTCAGGAACCTGTTCAGGATTTCTTGATAAGAGAATATGATTTGGTGTCAGCACATCCAACTGACTTGGGTCATCATAAACAGGTACTAGCGGCCTACTATTTAGTATCCTTTCTACTTCTGTCAAATAGGTCATGAGTGATTCATCTGTGAGGACTTGCTCCTTCGAAACTGCGCTTAACACTCGACGTACGCTTCTGATCAACCCCTCCCATACTCTGCCACGGTGGCTAGCATAAGGTGGATTTAACTTCCATTCTATACCACGATTTGCCATAGCTCTCATCATACAATCACTGTCTAATTGTGGCACAACTTGCTGTAACTCACGATCAGCCTCCACAAAGTTTGTACCCCGGTCACTGAATATCTCCCTCGGAGTCCCCCTGCGGTTGGTAAAGCGTGAAAGCATCATTAGGAATGAATCAATAGAAAGAGCGTAAGCTACTTCTAAGTGAACCGCTTGAGTTTTCAAACAAATGGTTTGAAATTATCCCAAAATCCTGTAATGTACCTAGGATATATGGTAAGATAAAATTGCATAAAGAGGGATATCCAATAAGACCGATTGTAGACTTCAGAAACACACCAACGTATATGCTATCCAGATTTCTCTCGACAATACTAAGACCGACAAGAGACAACTCAAAAGCTAGAATAGTAGATTCATTTGAATTAGTGAGGCGAATAAAAACCACTAAAATAGAGGAGGAAGAAATACTAGTTAGCTTTGATGTAAACAGTCTTTATACGAAAATACCCATTCAAATGGCCATGATTGCACTGAAAGAGAAACTAAATGAAGATAATGGCCTGAAAGACAGAACACAGTTATCCGTAGAAGAAATAATAAAAGGGGTAGAATTCTGTCTGACAACAACATATTTCACATTCGAAGGAAAAATATACCAACAAAATGAGGGAGTAGCCATGGGATTGCCTATCTCACCAATTATAGCTGACATTTTCATGGATTATTGGGAGGAGAATGCCCTTAAACCATTCAGATCATCACTAAAATGTTGGTGGAGATATGTAGACGACACGCTAGTAATAGTGAAAAAAAACGATACTGAGAAACTTTTATCACACATAAACAAACACGTCGACTCAATAAAATTTACTATGGAATTAGAGAATGAAATTGGAGAACTGCCCATGTTAGATTGCAAGCTACAAAGAATGACAGATGGTAGCATAAAAACAACGATATATAGAAAAGCCACACATTCTGGAAGATTCCTTGATTATTACTCAGCTCATCCACTCTCGGTGAAACGAGGATTAATACAGGGTCTTGCAGATAGAATACGTAGACTTACAACAGCACCAGAGGACCAGCGTAAAGAAATAAAAGTCCTATTCAAAATGTTACTCGAAAACAACTACCCTAGAGAATTTATAAAAGATAATATAAAAAAGAGAAAAAAGAGAGTAAAACCGGAGAATAACAAGAAGGAAGAATGGAGAAAAACAGTCGCAATACCATATAAAAATGGTACATCAGAGGCAATACAAAGAAACCTCGAAAATATCGGCATTCGAACAACCTTTAAACCGACAAATCTAATCAAAAATAAAATAAATCAACTAAAAGATCCCATAAAAATGATGGATAAAAACAATTTGATTTATAAAATATCTTGTGCTGACTGTCCAACTAAATATGTGGGGCAAACGTCCAGATCACTCAAAATAAGAGTGAATGAACATAAACGCCTAACTAAAGGTCAACCAACAGTGACACAAGCCTACAAAAATCTTGAAAAAAATTCATCCATAGCTGCACATGCGTGGGACAAAAACCACAATATCGATTGGGAGAATGTGTGTATTCTAAAAACAAACATGAACAAATGGAAAGAAAGACTCATAACAGAGTCGATATTCATTAAAGTCACACCGGATACATGTAACAAGGGTGACTCAGTACAACTATCAACAACTTGGAATATAATTCTAAACACAAACACATGAATGAATGTGGAGTATAATTCTGAACACACATATGCACACACAAAACATGAATGAACAAAATAATAATAATGAACTATATATGTGAATACAAATCATAAATGTGTGAATAAAACAATTCCAACAGTGGTGTGAACACGGGCAGTAATTTTGCTCGAAATATTACCAATAACAAAACTTATCATTGTGTGTAAACTATTAAAATATAATTATACTTTATTTGATCTAATCCACAATGCTCAAACTTTTTACTGATATTAAGTATGATTTTTTATATGTTAATTTATAACAATGACATTTGCTTACAACTGCAGTTAAATTACTTGTTCTACTATCATTCTATTAATATATTAAATATTCCCATAGTAAAATTTAGAACAACACATTTAAGCGAACAATATTGTTTTCAATTAGATCTCATCAGGCTTAACTCTAATATATATAAGTTTACAAATAAAAATTCAAATATAAACCAATCACGGTGTTTTGTCTATAGGATAATACGATGGTGAATATCGATTGTGCAGTTATTCACCATCGTATTATCCTATAGACAAAACACCGTGATTGGTTTATATTTGAATTTTTATTTGTAAACTTATATATATTAGAGTTAAGCCTGATGAGATCTAATTGAAAACAATATTGTTCGCTTAAATGTGTTGTTCTAAATTTTACTATGGGAATATTTAATATATTAATAGAATGATAGTAGAACAAGTAATTTAACTGCAGTTGTAAGCAAATGTCATTGTTATAAATTAACATATAAAAAATCATACTACTTACTAATGGCAAGTTGAAGAAAGGAAAGATTGAGAATGAACAGGTAGGAAAGGAATTAATACCGCCCTCTCAAAACCAGCCTGGTTTTCCCTACTCTGCCTGCTAGTAAGACACAGAAATGGTACAATTTACTCTCGCCACATCTGCATCCACTATCCAGCTATATATCCTACAAAGTGCTTATCTCTCCTCAATACCTTCTAATAGGCAAACCTTACGCACATCTCGGTTGATTATACCCCTCGGTGTCTTGATATCCACTTATCTGATATACCCATCACAGATTGCCGTAACGCCTGTAATTATTCCCATTGACCAACGATTGCGAGGTGAAGGCTCAGCAGTCACTAGTACTAGGTCTCCCACTTGTAAGTTTCGATGTCGTTGAAACCACTTTGCACGCGATTGTAAGGTCGTCAAGTACACCCGCTTCCACCATCTCCAAAACGTATCGGCAAGGAGTTGCCCTTGTTTCCATCGTCGTGAATAACGTCCACATAAACTAACGTCGATTTCAGGAACCTGTTCAGGATTTCTTGATAAGAGAATATGATTTGGTGTCAGCACATCCAACTGACTTGGGTCATCATAAACAGGTACTAGCGGCCTACTATTTAGTATCCTTTCTACTTCTGTCAAATAGGTCATGAGTGATTCATCTGTGAGGACTTGCTCCTTCGAAACTGCGCTTAACACTCGACGTACGCTTCTGATCAACCCCTCCCATACTCTGCCACGGTGGCTAGCATAAGGTGGATTTAACTTCCATTCTATACCACGATTTGCCATAGCTCTCATCATACAATCACTGTCTAATTGTGGCACAACTTGCTGTAACTCACGATCAGCCTCCACAAAGTTTGTACCCCGGTCACTGAATATCTCCCTCGGAGTCCCCCTGCGGTTGGTAAAGCGTGAAAGCATCATTAGGAATGAATCAATAGAAAGAGCGTAAGCTACTTCTAAGTGAACCGCTTGAGTTTTCAAACAAATGGTTTGAAATTATCCCAAAATCCTGTAATGTACCTAGGATATATGGTAAGATAAAATTGCATAAAGAGGGATATCCAATAAGACCGATTGTAGACTTCAGAAACACACCAACGTATATGCTATCCAGATTTCTCTCGACAATACTAAGACCGACAAGAGACAACTCAAAAGCTAGAATAGTAGATTCATTTGAATTAGTGAGGCGAATAAAAACCACTAAAATAGAGGAGGAAGAAATACTAGTTAGCTTTGATGTAAACAGTCTTTATACGAAAATACCCATTCAAATGGCCATGATTGCACTGAAAGAGAAACTAAATGAAGATAATGGCCTGAAAGACAGAACACAGTTATCCGTAGAAGAAATAATAAAAGGGGTAGAATTCTGTCTGACAACAACATATTTCACATTCGAAGGAAAAATATACCAACAAAATGAGGGAGTAGCCATGGGATTGCCTATCTCACCAATTATAGCTGACATTTTCATGGATTATTGGGAGGAGAATGCCCTTAAACCATTCAGATCATCACTAAAATGTTGGTGGAGATATGTAGACGACACGCTAGTAATAGTGAAAAAAAACGATACTGAGAAACTTTTATCACACATAAACAAACACGTCGACTCAATAAAATTTACTATGGAATTAGAGAATGAAATTGGAGAACTGCCCATGTTAGATTGCAAGCTACAAAGAATGACAGATGGTAGCATAAAAACAACGATATATAGAAAAGCCACACATTCTGGAAGATTCCTTGATTATTACTCAGCTCATCCACTCTCGGTGAAACGAGGATTAATACAGGGTCTTGCAGATAGAATACGTAGACTTACAACAGCACCAGAGGACCAGCGTAAAGAAATAAAAGTCCTATTCAAAATGTTACTCGAAAACAACTACCCTAGAGAATTTATAAAAGATAATATAAAAAAGAGAAAAAAGAGAGTAAAACCGGAGAATAACAAGAAGGAAGAATGGAGAAAAACAGTCGCAATACCATATAAAAATGGTACATCAGAGGCAATACAAAGAAACCTCAAAAATATCGGCATTCGAACAACCTTTAAACCGACAAATCTAATCAAAAATAAAATAAATCAACTAAAAGATCCCATAAAAATGATGGATAAAAACAATTTGATTTATAAAATATCTTGTGCTGACTGTCCAACTAAATATGTGGGGCAAACGTCCAGATCACTCAAAATAAGAGTGAATGAACATAAACGCCTAACTAAAGGTCAACCAACAGTGACACAAGCCTACAAAAATCTTGAAAAAAATTCATCCATAGCTGCACATGCGTGGGACAAAAACCACAATATCGATTGGGAGAATGTGTGTATTCTAAAAACAAACATGAACAAATGGAAAGAAAGACTCATAACAGAGTCGATATTCATTAAAGTCACACCGGATACATGTAACAAGGGTGACTCAGTACAACTATCAACAACTTGGAATATAATTCTAAACACAAACACATGAATGAATGTGGAGTATAATTCTGAACACACATATGCACACACAAAACATGAATGAACAAAATAATAATAATGAACTATATATGTGAATACAAATCATAAATGTGTGAATAAAACAATTCCAACAGTGGTGTGAACACGGGCAGTAATTTTGCTCGAAATATTACCAATAACAAAACTTATCATTGTGTGTAAACTATTAAAATATAATTATACTTTATTTGATCTAATCCACAATGCTCAAACTTTTTACTGATATTAAGTATGATTTTTTATATGTTAATTTATAACAATGACATTTGCTTACAACTGCAGTTAAATTACTTGTTCTACTATCATTCTATTAATATATTAAATATTCCCATAGTAAAATTTAGAACAACACATTTAAGCGAACAATATTGTTTTCAATTAGATCTCATCAGGCTTAACTCTAATATATATAAGTTTACAAATAAAAATTCAAATATAAACCAATCACGGTGTTTTGTCTATAGGATAATACGATGGTGAATAACCGATGCACAATTATTCACCATCGTATTATCCTATAGACAAAACACCGTGATTGGTTTATATTTGAATTTTTATTTGTAAACTTATATATATTAGAGTTAAGCCTGATGAGATCTAATTGAAAACAATATTGTTCGCTTAAATGTGTTGTTCTAAATTTTACTATGGGAATATTTAATATATTAATAGAATGATAGTAGAACAAGTAATTTAACTGCAGTTGTAAGCAAATGTCATTGTTATAAATTAACATATAAAAAATCATACTACTTACTAATGGCAAGTTGAAGAAAGGAAAGATTGAGAATGAACAGGTAGGAAAGGAATTAATACCGCCCTCTCAAAACCAGCCTGGTTTTCCCTACTCTACCTGCTAGTAAGACACAGAAATGGTACAATTTACTCTCGCCACATCTGCATCCACTATCCAGCTATATATCCTACAAAGTGCTTATCTCTCCTCAATACCTTCTAATAGGCAAACCTTACGCACATCTCGGTTGATTATACCCCTCGGTGTCTTGATATCCACTTATCTGATATACCCATCACAGATTGCCGTAACGCCTGTAATTATTCCCATTGACCAACGATTGCGAGGTGAAGGCTCAGCAGTCACTAGTACTAGGTCTCCCACTTGTAAGTTTCGATGTCGTTGAAACCACTTTGCACGCGATTGTAAGGTCGTCAAGTACTCCCGCTTCCACCATCTCCAAAACGTATCGGCAAGGAGTTGCCCTTGTTTCCATCGTCGTGAATAACGTCCACATAAACTAACGTCGATTTCAGGAACCTGTTCAGGATTTCTTGATAAGAGAATATGATTTGGTGTCAGCACATCCAACTGACTTGGGTCATCATAAACAGGTACTAGCGGCCTACTATTTAGTATCCTTTCTACTTCTGTCAAATAGGTCATGAGTGATTCATCTGTGAGGACTTGCTCCTTCGAAACTGCGCTTAACACTCGACGTACGCTTCTGATCAACCCCTCCCATACTCTGCCACGGTGGCTAGCATAAGGTGGATTTAACTTCCATTCTATACCACGATTTGCCATAGCTCTCATCATACAATCACTGTCTAATTGTGGCACAACTTGCTGTAACTCACGATCAGCCTCCACAAAGTTTGTACCCCGGTCACTGAATATCTCCCTCGGAGTCCCCCTGCGGTTGGTAAAGCGTGAAAGCATCATTAGGAATGAATCAATAGAAAGAGCGTAAGCTACTTCTAAGTGAACCGCTCGAGTTTTCAAACAAATGGTTTGAAATTATCCCAAAATCCTGTAATGTACCTAGGATATATGGTAAGATAAAATTGCATAAAGAGGGATATCCAATAAGACCGATTGTAGACTTCAGAAACACACCAACGTATATGCTATCCAGATTTCTCTCGACAATACTAAGACCGACAAGAGACAACTCAAAAGCTAGAATAGTAGATTCATTTGAATTAGTGAGGCGAATAAAAACCACTAAAATAGAGGAGGAAGAAATACTAGTTAGCTTTGATGTAAACAGTCTTTATACGAAAATACCCATTCAAATGGCCATGATTGCACTGAAAGAGAAACTAAATGAAGATAATGGCCTGAAAGACAGAACACAGTTATCCGTAGAAGAAATAATAAAAGGGGTAGAATTCTGTCTGACAACAACATATTTCACATTCGAAGGAAAAATATACCAACAAAATGAGGGAGTAGCCATGGGATTGCCTATCTCACCAATTATAGCTGACATTTTCATGGATTATTGGGAGGAGAATGCCCTTAAACCATTCAGATCATCACTAAAATGTTGGTGGAGATATGTAGACGACACGCTAGTAATAGTGAAAAAAAACGATACTGAGAAACTTTTATCACACATAAACAAACACGTCGACTCAATAAAATTTACTATGGAATTAGAGAATGAAATTGGAGAACTGCCCATGTTAGATTGCAAGCTACAAAGAATGACAGATGGTAGCATAAAAACAACGATATATAGAAAAGCCACACATTCTGGAAGATTCCTTGATTATTACTCAGCTCATCCACTCTCGGTGAAACGAGGATTAATACAGGGTCTTGCAGATAGAATACGTAGACTTACAACAGCACCAGAGGACCAGCGTAAAGAAATAAAAGTCCTATTCAAAATGTTACTCGAAAACAACTACCCTAGAGAATTTATAAAAGATAATATAAAAAAGAGAAAAAAGAGAGTAAAACCGGAGAATAACAAGAAGGAAGAATGGAGAAAAACAGTCGCAATACCATATAAAAATGGTACATCAGAGGCAATACAAAGAAACCTCAAAAATATCGGCATTCGAACAACCTTTAAACCGACAAATCTAATCAAAAATAAAATAAATCAACTAAAAGATCCCATAAAAATGATGGATAAAAACAATTTGATTTATAAAATATCTTGTGCTGACTGTCCAACTAAATATGTGGGGCAAACGTCCAGATCACTCAAAATAAGAGTGAATGAACATAAACGCCTAACTAAAGGTCAACCAACAGTGACACAAGCCTACAAAAATCTTGAAAAAAATTCATCCATAGCTGCACATGCGTGGGACAAAAACCACAATATCGATTGGGAGAATGTGTGTATTCTAAAAACAAACATGAACAAATGGAAAGAAAGACTCATAACAGAGTCGATATTCATTAAAGTCACACCGGATACATGTAACAAGGGTGACTCAGTACAACTATCAACAACTTGGAATATAATTCTAAACACAAACACATGAATGAATGTGGAGTATAATTCTGAACACACATATGCACACACAAAACATGAATGAACAAAATAATAATAATGAACTATATATGTGAATACAAATCATAAATGTGTGAATAAAACAATTCCAACAGTGGTGTGAACACGGGCAGTAATTTTGCTCGAAATATTACCAATAACAAAACTTATCATTGTGTGTAAACTATTAAAATATAATTATACTTTATTTGATCTAATCCACAATGCTCAAACTTTTTACTGATATTAAGTATGATTTTTTATATGTTAATTTATAACAATGACATTTGCTTACAACTGCAGTTAAATTACTTGTTCTACTATCATTCTATTAATATATTAAATATTCCCATAGTAAAATTTAGAACAACACATTTAAGCGAACAATATTGTTTTCAATTAGATCTCATCAGGCTTAACTCTAATATATATAAGTTTACAAATAAAAATTCAAATATAAACCAATCACGGTGTTTTGTCTATAGGATAATACGATGGTGAATATCGATTGTGCAGTTATTCACCATCGTATTATCCTATAGACAAAACACCGTGATTGGTTTATATTTGAATTTTTATTTGTAAACTTATATATATTAGAGTTAAGCCTGATGAGATCTAATTGAAAACAATATTGTTCGCTTAAATGTGTTGTTCTAAATTTTACTATGGGAATATTTAATATATTAATAGAATGATAGTAGAACAAGTAATTTAACTGCAGTTGTAAGCAAATGTCATTGTTATAAATTAACATATAAAAAATCATACTACTTACTAATGGCAAGTTGAAGAAAGGAAAGATTGAGAATGAACAGGTAGGAAAGGAATTAATACCGCCCTCTCAAAACCAGCCTGGTTTTCCCTACTCTACCTGCTAGTAAGACACAGAAATGGTACAATTTACTCTCGCCACATCTGCATCCACTATCCAGCTATATATCCTACAAAGTGCTTATCTCTCCTCAATACCTTCTAATAGGCAAACCTTACGCACATCTCGGTTGATTATACCCCTCGGTGTCTTGATATCCACTTATCTGATATACCCATCACAGATTGCCGTAACGCCTGTAATTATTCCCATTGACCAACGATTGCGAGGTGAAGGCTCAGCAGTCACTAGTACTAGGTCTCCCACTTGTAAGTTTCGATGTCGTTGAAACCACTTTGCACGCGATTGTAAGGTCGTCAAGTACTCCCGCTTCCACCATCTCCAAAACGTATCGGCAAGGAGTTGCCCTTGTTTCCATCGTCGTGAATAACGTCCACATAAACTAACGTCGATTTCAGGAACCTGTTCAGGATTTCTTGATAAGAGAATATGATTTGGTGTCAGCACATCCAACTGACTTGGGTCATCATAAACAGGTACTAGCGGCCTACTATTTAGTATCCTTTCTACTTCTGTCAAATAGGTCATGAGTGATTCATCTGTGAGGACTTGCTCCTTCGAAACTGCGCTTAACACTCGACGTACGCTTCTGATCAACCCCTCCCATACTCTGCCACGGTGGCTAGCATAAGGTGGATTTAACTTCCATTCTATACCACGATTTGCCATAGCTCTCATCATACAATCACTGTCTAATTGTGGCACAACTTGCTGTAACTCACGATCAGCCTCCACAAAGTTTGTACCCCGGTCACTGAATATCTCCCTCGGAGTCCCCCTGCGGTTGGTAAAGCGTGAAAGCATCATTAGGAATGAATCAATAGAAAGAGCGTAAGCTACTTCTAAGTGAACCGCTCGAGTTTTCAAACAAATGGTTTGAAATTATCCCAAAATCCTGTAATGTACCTAGGATATATGGTAAGATAAAATTGCATAAAGAGGGATATCCAATAAGACCGATTGTAGACTTCAGAAACACACCAACGTATATGCTATCCAGATTTCTCTCGACAATACTAAGACCGACAAGAGACAACTCAAAAGCTAGAATAGTAGATTCATTTGAATTAGTGAGGCGAATAAAAACCACTAAAATAGAGGAGGAAGAAATACTAGTTAGCTTTGATGTAAACAGTCTTTATACGAAAATACCCATTCAAATGGCCATGATTGCACTGAAAGAGAAACTAAATGAAGATAATGGCCTGAAAGACAGAACACAGTTATCCGTAGAAGAAATAATAAAAGGGGTAGAATTCTGTCTGACAACAACATATTTCACATTCGAAGGAAAAATATACCAACAAAATGAGGGAGTAGCCATGGGATTGCCTATCTCACCAATTATAGCTGACATTTTCATGGATTATTGGGAGGAGAATGCCCTTAAACCATTCAGATCATCACTAAAATGTTGGTGGAGATATGTAGACGACACGCTAGTAATAGTGAAAAAAAACGATACTGAGAAACTTTTATCACACATAAACAAACACGTCGACTCAATAAAATTTACTATGGAATTAGAGAATGAAATTGGAGAACTGCCCATGTTAGATTGCAAGCTACAAAGAATGACAGATGGTAGCATAAAAACAACGATATATAGAAAAGCCACACATTCTGGAAGATTCCTTGATTATTACTCAGCTCATCCACTCTCGGTGAAACGAGGATTAATACAGGGTCTTGCAGATAGAATACGTAGACTTACAACAGCACCAGAGGACCAGCGTAAAGAAATAAAAGTCCTATTCAAAATGTTACTCGAAAACAACTACCCTAGAGAATTTATAAAAGATAATATAAAAAAGAGAAAAAAGAGAGTAAAACCGGAGAATAACAAGAAGGAAGAATGGAGAAAAACAGTCGCAATACCATATAAAAATGGTACATCAGAGGCAATACAAAGAAACCTCAAAAATATCGGCATTCGAACAACCTTTAAACCGACAAATCTAATCAAAAATAAAATAAATCAACTAAAAGATCCCATAAAAATGATGGATAAAAACAATTTGATTTATAAAATATCTTGTGCTGACTGTCCAACTAAATATGTGGGGCAAACGTCCAGATCACTCAAAATAAGAGTGAATGAACATAAACGCCTAACTAAAGGTCAACCAACAGTGACACAAGCCTACAAAAATCTTGAAAAAAATTCATCCATAGCTGCACATGCGTGGGACAAAAACCACAATATCGATTGGGAGAATGTGTGTATTCTAAAAACAAACATGAACAAATGGAAAGAAAGACTCATAACAGAGTCGATATTCATTAAAGTCACACCGGATACATGTAACAAGGGTGACTCAGTACAACTATCAACAACTTGGAATATAATTCTAAACACAAACACATGAATGAATGTGGAGTATAATTCTGAACACACATATGCACACACAAAACATGAATGAACAAAATAATAATAATGAACTATATATGTGAATACAAATCATAAATGTGTGAATAAAACAATTCCAACAGTGGTGTGAACACGGGCAGTAATTTTGCTCGAAATATTACCAATAACAAAACTTATCATTGTGTGTAAACTATTAAAATATAATTATACTTTATTTGATCTAATCCACAATGCTCAAACTTTTTACTGATATTAAGTATGATTTTTTATATGTTAATTTATAACAATGACATTTGCTTACAACTGCAGTTAAATTACTTGTTCTACTATCATTCTATTAATATATTAAATATTCCCATAGTAAAATTTAGAACAACACATTTAAGCGAACAATATTGTTTTCAATTAGATCTCATCAGGCTTAACTCTAATATATATAAGTTTACAAATAAAAATTCAAATATAAACCAATCACGGTGTTTTGTCTATAGGATAATACGATGGTGAATATCGATTGTGCAGTTATTCACCATCGTATTATCCTATAGACAAAACACCGTGATTGGTTTATATTTGAATTTTTATTTGTAAACTTATATATATTAGAGTTAAGCCTGATGAGATCTAATTGAAAACAATATTGTTCGCTTAAATGTGTTGTTCTAAATTTTACTATGGGAATATTTAATATATTAATAGAATGATAGTAGAACAAGTAATTTAACTGCAGTTGTAAGCAAATGTCATTGTTATAAATTAACATATAAAAA
>CALYDD020000320.1:0-17114 GCA_944472135.2 Trichobilharzia regenti | reverse complement strand
CGACACCATGGAAATGCTATCCGATAATGTTCATCTACTAATTGTATGGATTCAGACATGATACTGAGTGCTTCACGCCGTTGGACATACACGGATACACTGATACTTGTCTTGTCAAACTCACTCTTATAGAACCGATGAGACGTGGTCTCTGTTTTTTCTGTAGGTGATGTAAACTTCACTATGCTAGTTCCTCCAAAGAGTTCTACTCTAGAGTCCATGTAACATCCGAGACGTCATCAGTTATAAATTATACTATAGCACCTGTTTTCTTTTAACGGTTTCAGTCTCTGGGTAACATATAACCTCACATGTTTTATCGAAACCTTTGCCTGCTTTACAATTTTTATCTGGAACATGCTTATATCCGTCTATGAATGCCCTTCGTAACATAGCATACTGAGTGGGCGAATCGGAGGCGATTCCTGTTTGATTCGCTTAGCTGGTTTCTCTAATTCTCGGCTCTGAATCAAGTAATCCAACCTAGTTCGATAGTCGATGTTGTCGTTTATAGGCTGATTTTGTAATCCGCATCCTCAGACATTGTCACTGAACACACATCATTATGAAGAATTCCGAAATCTTTAGATATGAAATCTTATATTTTATAAAAAAAAATAGGTGAAATCTTATTTTAATAATAACAGTGATTCATTTTCCGCAACAAACACATTTTTCATGGGGCATTGATCTATAATATTCTACTGGCTGTTTCTCGGCGAGTCTTGGTGATCTCTGATCGGTGCTTCTTCCTGACTATCTGAGCTATTGTTCGGTTTTTTTCTCCGATGGTAATTATCTACAGAACATGGGTTATTAAAAGAAAAAACTACTTTCTCCATTGTGGCAATCCCCTCGTTCCTTCTTCTTATCCTCAATCTTTCTGTTATCCATAATTTCTAACTGTGCGGCCTGTTCGAAACTTGTGCCACCAAGATATAAGTGGATTTGTGACAAACACCAACAACGACGCCTATTTCATTGTCAATGTGTTTCGTGAATGACATATATATGTATATATTATTTAGATATTTGACATTGAGTTATGTGCGAGGTTCAACAATAGCGTCTCAGGAGGGCGAACGCTCCAATGACCCTAAACGCGTGCTATTCGCTGGCTAACGGCACCTGTCATTATCATATCTGAAATATCAATACTATTCACCAACTCTAAGTAGCGAATTTGACCCAGAACACATTTTAAGTACTGTTTGGGCAGTGAGTCAATAGCTCGTTAGGGTCAAGGTAAACATTGGGTTGGGGTCAGGGTCATAATTAGGGTTAGGGTTACTATTAGGGATAGATTTACGGTTGATGTCATTTATTTTAATTTGTTTTATTATCCACATTTTCCTGGTAAGTGTTCATCGACCCTCTCACTGGAAACCACAGTAATTCAACCGAAGGCTTTTGTAGAAGACTGCACAACAGGAGAAGAGAGATAAACGATTCACGAAAACAACTCATCTTCAGTCACCTCGGAGAATGCATGCACAGAAACTAGTCCAACTCAGCAACTGATATTCCTCATTATAACTGGGAAGTATTTTTAAGTCATGTCAGAGAAAGATACCCTGTAAAATGTGTTTTCATGCATTTCTTGTAAATATACGTCATTTTTCATGCGAAAGCTCTTCATTTTTGTGATTGGTCGGCTCAGTGACACACGTGCGTTCGGATCCCATGGAACGCTATTGTTGAACTTTGCCGAGTTATGAATTGGTGGAAATGTTATGAGGCATTTATTTAGACGGTTTCGGAGTTCTCGCTAGTCTGTGAAGATGAATATTGCTTCATGACAGTCTCTAGGCTTCAAAGTGAGACATAATAAAGGCCAATATTACGTGGTACGACGTTCAACTTTCGCGTTACATTTAAGCGTGACACATTACATGTAATCTGTCTCCTCCATAACTGTAACCATCAGCTCTTTTACTAAGTGTTTATGGTTAATCAAATGAAAAGCCACGATCTCAGGCGCTTGTTAGTCCGATGGCCGGTAGCACATCTCTGCATGTAACATAACTTCAGACACCAATTCCAGCTTCAGCACTTACTTCGGAATTAGATCACCGGATTCGTCTATGGAAGATCTGGGGACTGAGATGTGGGGAATAAAGTGCAGTAGGGATATGAATGCAGGGCACTCAGGAAACTATGGCCACTTTATCTGAATAATCTGCAGAGGTAGTATTATTCCCGAGTGGAACATGGGGTTGCAGCGACACACCTCCACTTTGTTACTTTCTGTGCTGCCTAACAAACATAGTTTCTAAAATCCTAGGCCCAGTAATTATGCATAGACTAAGCGGAACTCGGGAGGAACAAACGAGGGGATATCAAGCAGGTTTTAGACCAAGTGGAGGGTGCATAGATCATACCTTCACTCCGACGGATTCTAGAACATAGACACACTTTTCGGCGTCCACCAATTGCCATATTTCTTGACTTGAAGGCGGCCTTCGACTCCGTGGATCGAAAGGTACTATGGCAATGTTTGACTGTGAAGGGAGTGCCAAGAAAGTACATTGCACTAATCAAGGCACTCTATTCAAACTCACGTAGCCGTGTAAGGGCTTATGGGGAATTGTCATCTGAATTGATAACAACCAGTGGTGTCCGACAGGGATTTCCACTTTCCCCATTTCTGTTTAACTTCATCATAGATACACTAATGGAAGTATCCTCAAATGAACGTAACGACTTAGGAATCGACTTGTTACTAGGGAATAGTCTTATGGACTTAGAATATGCAGATGACGTAGTCCTGTTAGGGGAGGATGCTGACAAAATGCAGTCTTCTGAACACCTTGAGCAGCAATCTTCGTATGTTTGGCATGCGATTCGCCCCTGCAAAATGTATTATGCTGCTACAGGACTGGACTACGTCAACTCCTAGCTTAGTGATAGGGAGTGAAGTGATAGAACATGTTGACCACCACTTCACCTATTCGGGAAGTTGTATCAGCACCAACGGACTGATTGGCGACGAAATCTCAGCACGGATCGAAAAAGCTCGAGCTGCTTTCGCTAACTTACACCATCTCTGGCGTAGGCGTGACATCCGGCTATCAACCAAGGGACGTGTGTACTGCTCAGCAGTTCGCTCCGTCCTTCTCTATGGCTCTGAAACATGGCAAATACGAGTTGAAGACATGAAAGGGTTGACTGTTTTTGATCATAGATGTCTACGATCTCTTTCTCACGTTAGGTGGTATAATAAGGTAAGTAATGCTGACGTTAGGCGTAGAGTGCTGGGCAAAGAGGGAAAATCAATCGATGACGCTACAAAGTTACACAGATTGAGATGGCTAGGTCACGTGCTGCGCATGTCTAACCATCGCCTCCTCTCACGGGCATTACTAGCTGATATAGGTGCAGGTTGGAAAAGAGTAAGCGGTTGCCAAACAAAAACGTGGCACCAATCCATGAAATCCTTGACAGTTAAACTGAGTCAGGTGGGGAGATGCAGACTTCCGGGTTGGGGTCCTCGGGACTCTAGGAACTAATGGCTGGGGAAAATAGGTGACATGGCTCAAAATCGTTGTCAATGACGCGGATGTAATAATAATAATGATTTACTTTATTCCAAAAACAGTACTTGTGATACAGGATGGAATTTTCAACATTAATCACAATATTGCATCTAATTTCCTCAAATTACAAATAAAATTAATCACAGAAAATTTTCCGCATTTACAATAGAGGTAAAGTCAAATGCATGCAGCATATATAATGCAAAATGATAAAAATGATAACAGCTAAGGTAATAATAATAATGCATTCAGTCTCTGTAATCTTTCATATTCCTTTCTACCATTACCCATTCTGTTTCACTCTTACACTTGTCAAATTCTATTGATTCTCTTGACTCATCTTCTTGTCCACCTTTGTGTGCTATTTGGGACGTGGCAACTCGAACTGCCGTACTTCGGTGCCAAGTTCTGTGTTGAATCCAGACGGACAGAATTTCTCCGCCGTCTTCTTCAGCTAGGTCCGCGGTTGCTCATAATCTCTTATCTCCTCCAACTTTCGCGATCTCCTCCGTGTCACCCTCGCTCCGACGACCGGTTGGGACTCCACTGCAGGGTCTAGCGCACAATGTCATTCGATGGCCTCCTCAACGTATGCCCAGTCCACCTCCATTTCCTCCCACATATTTGTTGAGCGACCGGCTCTTAGTTGGTTCGTTCCCGGTCGGAGTTTCTTGCTGCCAATGTCTTTCTGGCCGGCTGGTCGTTTGATCTTCAGTATGGAGCCAGTGAAAGCATTTGTGGTAAAAGTCTCCAACCTGTTGGAAATCCTTTTCGTGACACTCAGTGCAAGTTTCTGATCCGTATGGAAGAACTGGCTGACTTCACATTTGTCTTGAAAATCGGAATCTTGTTCTTTATACTGACTGAGTGAAGCAGAAGATTTTCAAACTGGTTTCAGATTGATGAAGGTGTGTCTCACCTTTACGATTCTGGCTAACTTTGACATCTTCATCCGTTCCGCCCGGCTGTAGTTGAGACGATGCTTCCTACATAAGTGGAGGAAGTCACCTCATTCGAATCTCTCCCACTGATGGTCACTGGTGCTGGTTGTTGTTGTTTTTTTTGCTTCTGTTCGTTGGTTATCCTCATCACGCATAATCTAGTCCACCACAATCAAGAATATTGTCGGTGATAAAAGGCAGCTGCTATGTCTTACTCCTGTATTCACTTCAAATGCTTCGCTGGGTTTTCCGTTGTGGATCACCTGACGCGTGGCACTGTCATATAGCCAGCCGTTGAATGAGGTTGATTAAGACTTGGCCACTGCACACCACAGTGTTGAAGTGGTATCCAGATTACTTCCCGATCGACACTGTCTGGTGAAGGCCTTTTCGAAGTCGATGAAGTTGAGTTAGTGATAGATATGACTGCCATTCTATGCTTCGTTCTGCGATGACGATGCATAGAGTTGCGATTTGATCAGCACATGATTTGCCTTTCCTGAACCTAGCTTGTTCCAGTTGGGCTGGCGGAGTTCTGCTTCCATTGCATCTTTTATTCTCCCCAGGATGATGCGAGTTAGTATTTTACTTGCAGTGGACAAGAGCATTATTCCACGCCAGTTCTTGGAGAGACCTAGGCCGTCATTCTTCGGCAGCTTGACAAGGTGGCCAGCCTCCCCTCCAATCAGTAGGTACCGATTGTTTTATTTGCTTCTCCTCCTTGGTAATCAGATTCCCTTGGATATCTTTTATTGGTTTCATCGTCTGGGTCGATCTCTTCCCGGATAGAGACTTGGCTATCTGATATATTGTTCTGAGGTCTCTTCTATCTGTGACCTGCTCGTTCTGCTTCAGTTGCCAGTCAGTGTGTCGTATTTTGTCTTGCGTCCCTCCTATTACCCTTCTTCACTTCTTTATTCAGTGCAGTGTACAATGAACCCAGCTTCCTCTTTGTTGCCTACCTTTGCATTGAGTTATCTTCCCCTTCACCATCTTCCTCTCCTCTCTTCTATTAGCTTCCAGGTTGGTATCCGTTGAGAGCCATTCCTTGTCTTGCCTCTCCCTTCTTACTAACACGCCACTTGCGTTCCTCTGAACATCACTGTCATAGAGTTCCGGTGTTCTTGCACGCAGCTCTCCCCAGTGATGCCTCCGACTGCCCTTCCATCCGATCTGTAATGAAGGCACCCCTTGTAGTTTTCTCCTTTAGTTTTGTGAAGGTTAAACTCGAATTACAGCGGTCTGTCTCCAGTTGTTCTATATGATTTAGCTTCACCTTGAAAGTTCCTTGAAACAGGTGATGGTCTGGGCCTACATCTGCTCCGCTGCTTGACTTCGCGTCCAGCAGGCTGCGTCTCCATTTCCTTGAGCAGCATTGAGATGAAACCTGTCTGGTTTTTGGTGTAGCTGTCAGGCGAAATCCATGTTGCTCTGTGTATGTACTTGTACTTGTACACGCTCCCTCCGATCATCAAATCAATTAAAGCGCAGAAGTCTGTGAATAATTTTCCGTTCTCGTTCATTTCACCGAGCCAGAGCCTCTCGACCTCTGATGAGTTCTCTTCACTTATTATCTACTCCCAGTTTGCCTTGCGTTCATATTGCCCATGGGGATTTTGATGTCGCCATTCGGGATATTGTCCATTACTGTTTGTAGTTCTCTGTAAAAATCTTCCTCCTTCTCTTGTTCCGCGTTGTTCGTAGCACCACGTGTAGCATTGTATGATAATTGTGACCTTCCTTTTGAGTTGAATCTTGCTGTCATGATCCTGGGTGAAATTGGTTCCCACGGCTTTAGGGCTTTGACCGCGTATGGTGACATCATGATAGCCCTATACTGCCTAGTTGTGGCTGTAGTTGTCGTCTGAGCAACCAAACCGGAGTAGATTACTGACTCTCCAGTTGAAAATTTCGATACCATATTACTTTGTTTATCAGATATGTCACACAGCGAGACAGTATTACTTACTGGATGACGTTTCGAACTAAATTTGTTCTTCATAATCTTATCAATTAATAAGGGACATAAAACTCATTACCAGTGTGACATCTGTAGCGGTAGGTAAATCCTCTGACTTATTGGCCACAGCATCCATCACTGAACATTGGGTGCTGACACTCACTATTTAAGTCAACTTGTTTAGCTGAGGGCTTACGGTCAAGCATCGACGCCATTTGGGACGCAGTCGTGTCACGTTCTCTCGTTCGTTTGTGCAGGATCCCCAACTAATTAGGCAATCGTCTCGCACCCCGATTTGGTCTCGAAATCTAACTCGTAATTTGGACGATCAATTCAGGTGTTTGGCTTTACTTTTGATCTACGCGGAACGAGTGATATGGAAGTTGTGGGTGTTGGAACTTCCGTTAGTATACTATCCGTGAACATCGAAATCTATGGGCTTAAATGGTTGAGGGCATCTTACCAATTAATGGCGGCGAAATGTCTGACACTGAAATAAAGGGCCACAGACTGAAAGACAGTAGGCATGACCACTGCAGTCCAAAACGCTTTCACTTTGGAACACACTCTCAGGCTGAGAAATTCATCGGTTCGCGGCTTATCTTATTGCGGGTTACGAGCTACAAAGAAATCAGACTTATAGTACGGAAGGCTGTTATTGGAGGGCGCGCCTAAAATCATCTCGCGAAACCTAATGGTGAGAAGAATAAAGATTACAATTCACTGACATAAATCACCTCTCAGTTGACACGGTAGAATCCTTGGTCTCGCCCCCTTCGAACCTCACAGAATTGGCTCTGCAGAACACGACACCGGATGAGGGGCTGTGGGATTATAATCGCACTCCTGATGTGGCCCACACTAATGACTGGCGTAGCAACACCATCACTCAAAATGGTGCAAGTGACAATACTCAGAGCTCAGCTACCAGGCACTCTGGATCCTCAGAGTATGGCATACGTACAAACTCCGACAGAACATGTGGCACGAGTCTGCTGGGAATTAATCTGCAATGCAGCAGTACACACAATGAAACCGTGTGAAGATAAAGGGCCTGGTGGGGATGTCGACACCTCTCAAAGCGAACCACTGCCATTGCCTTCCTCTTCAACGGCTAGTAGGTGCAGTTCATTTATTGATTTATCAAGCATTTATTAAGCACATCCAATGCTTGTGCAAGCCTAGGACAAATAAACAAACCTACTCTTGTCCCCGAACTATCTAGGAATTTAACCACCTTAATCCATGGTGAATCCAGTACTACAACTCATCACTCACCAAAGGAACAGACACGACCTTGTATGGTGTTTCTGCAATTCTTGTAATTCACATCACCAACGCCACTCAGAATGGTGGACCCAATTTGGACCTAATTAACCACCTCGAATACATTAAACAACATTTTGACCCGCAACTTTAACCAATCCCTATTAACTCTAGATCTATTCTCAACAAACTGTCAACTCTCAGGGAACCCACACTCGTATACAAACTCCCCACAATCCTTAATACTGAGTCGCAGTGTCATTGGAAAATACCAGACGAGGAGACATCATTCACCTAGTACCGACAGTAGTATTCAGTCAACTACACAATAACCACGCCTCCCAATGGAACTAGAAACTGATTTAGATATCAGTATCCCTGTAAGCAAGGTCTCACCGAAAGATGTTGAAATAGCTAGAACTGCTGCGAGTTGTTCTAGGAAATTCTCACGCCGACGCGGTTACCTCACAACGATGAACAAATTTCCCAGGATTGAGACTAATGATGGGGAAGAATTATTTATTCATTTATTTAAACGCATAAAAAATATCTTGGTACAATATGGCACCAAGAAGGATGCGCCACACAAAAGTAATAAAACAACATCGATCAAAAGATAGAAGGAAGGAAAATAAAAAATATATAAGTAGAGAACGGATAAAGAAATTCATCTGAAACGAAGACATATCATGAGGTGCTTCTATGGTCACTTTGCATTCTGCAAGAATCATTCTAGCAAGTGGCGTTTGTGTTGCAAGTTGTCAAGAGTATACCTTTAACTGGAAGGCGTAGGTCGTCGCCGACGAGTGTGATTGTGCCGTGGTATGCTTGTGGTGTGTTGGCTTTTCTGTTTGTTTTCCATTTCAGCCCTGTCCGTGTGACCCAGGTTCTCGCAATGGCATCCAAGTCAACGTGTATTGGTCGTGATGGAAAAAAGGAATGGATCCGTATTTTGCCGGGGAGTGTCAATGGAGTTGAAGATTGAACGATCAATTCATGGTTGTTTGCTCAAAATCAACTTCCCCAATTTTCGCGGAGGCATCAATCA
This sequence comes from Trichobilharzia regenti, assembly GCA_944472135.2. Classification (NCBI taxonomy): domain Eukaryota; kingdom Metazoa; phylum Platyhelminthes; class Trematoda; order Strigeidida; family Schistosomatidae; genus Trichobilharzia; species Trichobilharzia regenti. Next base: position 8,363 of record CALYDD020000320.1, on the reverse strand, counting down.
GCCAGTCATCGTCTCATCGGTCGCTGTTCAGAAAGAAGTCAGGAGAAAACCATCAGAAGTAATATTGTGATTTATTATTTTAATATTTGTCCATAGACCTTAGTTGTAAAGCTTAGTTTTAAAGTTGGCTATATGTTGGTGTAACAATAAAGAATCTTCGAGTCAACAGTTGGTGTTTTGGTTTTTTCGTCCGTTATTACTAAGCGTTTCTGAGAAGCTTCGAGGAGCAGCTTGAGTCCCAGCGTAGCAAGAGCTGGGCATTAACGGTTTACGACCTGTGACTGACAGGCGAAGATAACTACACTGTGCACCGTGAAAATAGAGATCGCAAGTGTGGTGGAGGATGTCTCATATATATATACATATATATATATATGTATATATATGCATAACTCATTCGAGTCAGTAAGGTGGAAGATGAAATACTAAATAATAATAGTAATAATAATTTTTTATTTTCATATAAACATAAATTTACATGAAAATGCATGCCATTTTTACAGGCACGATCAAGTATGTTATAATGTCAAATCTTAAATTGTCTACAAGTTAATAATGTTTCAACAGTTAAATATTTGATATATATATATAATTACATTCATTGTCTGAACCAGGCCGTATAGTTATTGAATTGTACAGTTGTCCTCCAGGTTGAGCGGGAAAATCGACTTCGTTTCGTTTTCATCCCGTGGTTGTAGGCATACGATAACCAACCAATATTGAGGTAAGTACAACGTTTACAAGGGATTGGAAGCTGTTTTAGAAAAGTTAAAGTGCTAAGGTGAATCATTAAAGTGTAATAGATTAAGTGAGTGAAATATATCATTAATAAACACATTTATATAGAAAACAGAATGGGGAAGTAATTAATCCTTAGGCCGACAACGTTCATTTGCAATGTATAATGAAACCAATATATTTTGTACTATCATCATGTCCACTTTTGGCTTTAATACAATTATTTTCAAGCCAGTTGTTTTTATTTCATGTCTTTTTGTCTATTTGGTGCACAACCGTACCCTCCAGAGAATAGGAATAGAATAAGTCGAATCAAATTCATAAAGAGCTATAAAATGTTAGGTTTAATGGAATATAATGAGAATCAAGTAAAGACGTTATTAGAAAATAAGTGAGACAAGATATTGTGAAGTGGTATTTAAAGATCTGACAATGGATAGCAAGTTAATTTATAAGATGCCCCATAAATCTGTGCAGATCCCACGTGGTCGCATCTCAACAATAGGCTGAGCGAATGGTATATATTTAAAGGTAGAAGCATGATCTGTCAAGGCGTTCATTATTATCTTTTTCAAGATAAAGATCTAAGCCCTCATAAAAATCAGAAATATCTCGAGCCTTTAATTTGTATATTGCTGTTCCTGCAGAATGGGGCGATTCACCTTAGTGACCACCACCATATCTACTGATCAGCTAGCACCACCCTCCCTCCTTTTTTGATGTTAGGCTCTGAGACTATGATTATTATGGCTACCGCAAATATATTGCTTGGTACCAGACATGTTCGTACCCCATATTCCATCTCCCTAGCTTTCTTAATGAGTGCTTCCAATAGGTCTCCACGTACATCTTTACGAACATATTATATATGTGTGCATGCATCCTGATGAACAGATTACTTTATAAGAAGTCAAAAACGAATAGGTATTGTGAATAGTGGAGCAAGATTTAGCAGAACACTATAGTTAAGGTTCAATTTAGGTAGTATGGACTGAAGGTAAGGTCGGTTGGCAGGACTTAGAGTACTTATATATAGTAAACATCTGACATTGCAAAGTAACGTGTCTAGACATATTATAAAAAGATATTAACACAGAACCAACAAAATTTTGGCATTTGGTTAACAATACTGCAGTGTGTGTATACTGAAGAATGGTAGTTAGTCTACAGGGAGCCGTAGAGTAAATCAAACCATATATGATAAGAGTATAATCAATAATATAATTCGTATATCAAATAATACACTAGGCTCAATAATTGAGTGTTATAAGGGAAACAAGCGTGGTAAAGCAAGAGAACATTTGATGCATAAATATTTTAATCATTTTAAGTATTTTAATGACAATCTAATTTAAGAATTGAACATGCATGATTAATAAGTATTATTATATTAGTATATACATATGTAAAACGTTAAAAGGTGTGGATGCTATTACAATTATTTCCAGTGTTACTTTTACCAACACAACTTAGTGAAAATTATAGAGAATAGAAATCAGTAAATTAGTTAACGTTCGCTGCGTGAGTATTAGAGTCGAGATATACGTATGTGACTATACTGAAGACTGGACTGGCCTTCAATTTCCGTTCTACCAACAGTTGTGGTCTTTTAGACGAGCTAGGGTGGACATGTTAAAGTGTCTTTCTAGGCTCCGTTTGAACCCATCAGGGTTTTCACAACATCTTATTTCAGGTGGTAGTTGGTTCCAAAGAGTGCAATATTTTATGGTGAAAAAGTTTGCCCTAATGGATTTTCTGTGGGTAGCCACCTTGACAAGGTAGTCGTGGTTTCGCAGCTGATATGATTTAATATTTTCCCACGTTATGGATGAGTTACTGTAGCAGTGTTTCCTAATGACTTTGAAGAGTAGAAATAGGTTGCACTTCACTCTCCTTAACCACAGAGGCTCTAATTTCAGACGTACACACCTGTCAACATATTCCACTTGTTGGTCGAACCCTATTATGCGTTTCGTGAGGAATCTCTGGACACTTTCGATTTTTTTTGTCTACAGTCCTGAGGTTACTAAATAGGAGAGCACAATATTCAAGTTTGGGACGGATACATGTCCTATATATAGCTAATCTTGCTTCTTGGGTGTAGAAGTTACGCAGTACAAAGCCAGTAAGTCGTTTACAGTCAGATACAACCTTGTTTGCATGATCGGAAAAGGATAAATCTGAGTATGTTATCCCGAGATCTGTGACTGTGTTCAGTTTTGAGAGGAGCTTACCGTACATATATAGGCACATTATCGGTTTCCAGCGTCCAAGGTGGGTTATACCGCACTTGTCTGGGTTGAAAGTCAGTTGCCACTTTTCGCTCCAATCGCCTAGATCATTTAAGTCTTGTTGGATCTTGCTTTCGACGCTCATATCACCGTACCCATAATCATATACTATCTTGAGATCATCTGCAAAAAGGTATGGCTTGCCATACTTGATTACAGAGACTATGTCATTTATAAATAAGAGGAACAGAATAGGGCCAAGAACACTACCTTGTATTACACCACTGGTTATCGGCTTTGAGGAAGACAACTGGTGGTTGATTTTGACTAATTGCTGTCTTTCTGTGAGAAAAGAACTTATCCATTTGAGAAGTTTTCCGCTTATTCCGTAGGATTGCAGTTTGGTTAGGAGTCTGATATGTGGGAAATTATCGAACGCCTTGCTAACGTCGAGAAACAATGTTGTGACCGATGGGGCGTCATATGTGGAGGTAAGTACAAACTTCTCATAGTCTGTGTCAATCAAGTACTGTCAACCACGTCTCATAAACCGTTAATGCCCAGCTCTCGCTACGCTCGGGCCCACGCTGTTCCTTGAAGATTTCAGAAACGCTTAGTTATAACGGACGAAAAAACCAAAACACCGATCTGCCGCTTGATATTTCTTTATTGTTACACCAACATATAAAAAGAATAAGTGAACTAAGGTATGAAAACAAATAATACAATAATAAATCATTGTATTACTTCTGACGATGTTTCACTCTTCTTTCTGAACAGCGAACGATGAGACGATGACTGGCTGATTGATGCCTCCGCGAAAATCGGGGAAGTTGATTTTGAGCAAACAACCAAGAATTGATCGTTCAATCTTCAACTCCATTGACACTCCCCGGCAAAATACGGATCCATTCCTTTTTTCCATCACGACCAATACACGTTGACTTGGATGCCATTGCGAGAACCTGGGTCACACGGACAGGGCTGAAATGGAAAACAAACAGAAAAGCCAACACACCACAAGCATACCCACAGCACAATCTCACACATCGCTGACGACCTACGCCTCCAGTTAAAGGTATACTCTTGACAACTTGCAACACAAACGCCACTTGCTAGAATGACTCTTGCAGAATGCAAAGTGACCATGGCAGCACCTCACGATACTCTACGCACATCCTCTTATCTACTCACTACCAATTACCACTGAAATCGCTTGTCACTCATTCTGCCTCAGTTCTAGTAACGGTGATGTATGCGAGCCTCAGTCGTTTACACTCTTTCTCCCCGGCGTGTCGGACCGCAGCTAACAATTATCTCCGTGTGCATTTCATTCTCAGCAATAGCCTAGCCTCCCCGGCGTATACGACCCATCTGCTGTCCTTAACATCAATCAATTCATTCATGGATGTAGAAGACTCGAAACAACTTCAGAAGTAATCACGACGAAAATTTTAACAAAATTATGCAATAACAACAAGGTACGAAAACAACAAGTAAACACAATGAATCCAAAATACACCAATTGCTATGACACACCACACGTATATACAAACAGTACACACAACCTCGCCTATCATGTCTTGGTGGAATTCCTTTGAAGAATTGCAGGACTTACACCAGTACACCTACAACCCTTCTCAGGTTGACGATTGTAATTTGTGGAATGTCCGGACACAAACAAGATTAACCAACAATTGCGATAATTGGAACTCACACAACTATTTAACACAAACATATGTACAATCACTACATCAAATCTTGTGGATTCCGGCATGACAAACTACCCTTGAAGAACTGTAGGACTTACAGCAGTACGCCTACATTCCTTCTCAGGTTGATGATCCAAGTGGAAGTCGTCCGGACACAAACAGAATTACCAACAGCTAGATGACAGATGATATCAATTCAGTATAAACAATATGAACATATGTACAAAATCACACACCAAGCACATTGGACTGCTCATTGATGCGCTACCCTTTGAAGAACTGTAGGACTTACAGCAGTACGCCTACAACCCTTCTCAGGTTGACGCCCTAGGTTGGAAAATCGTCGCAGAGTTCATTTGCTGACTTCCTTCTATGAGCTAAATCCTCAAATCTGAACGGCAACACGCCCATGTCATTGTATCGTAGAATATAGATGACGAACAAACACACGGCATATCTGGTCAACCAAGTGTAGAAACAGAGTAATTTACACCAAAGATAATAGCATTCAAATAGTAACTTGAAACTAGAAATGCCTTTATTCGTGCAAGTCAATTTAACAATTACTCTCTCGTTTACACTTGGCTTATTCTCACTAAACTGAGCAATATCTTTCGTCTTTTCAAATGCACCAATACTATCATAGTCATTGCAGAAGATACTTGAGTTGATGGGCATCTGTTTCATTGTGGATGAAAACACCAACGATGACTGAGTGACACAAGGTGATGAACTTAGCAGTGGATCAGAAGCTGTTCTTTTTCGGCTTTCAGATAGTTGTCCAACTGCAAGATTACCACCACTGCTGTCTTTCACTACTAGTTCGGGTTTAGCACTATCATCTGATGATAGGTGGGCTACACGCTGATCAATTACACTGACTGTCTCACAAGTATGCATGCCTTCTGCAACTGCATCTGCGTTCAATTCTACTTCACGTTGTAGTTGTACAGAACCTTTATTTAACTTAGCAGTAGTAGGCATATCCCTCATCTCATCATGATCAACCAAAGACAACTGTGAAGTATCATGATCATTATCACGAATATTCACTTTACCGTCAACTTCATCATTTTCAAACTCTTTAATAACAGAAGTAGACAATTTTGGTTCCTCCTCGCAAATCCTAAAAGGTTTTATAACTTCACTCTGACTAGTAATACCTTGTAAACTTGTAGGGTCAGAACTGCACTCTGAAGCAGCAACTCTATTCTGTGACACTCTATTCAACAATGGCTTACCAGTTGCAACTACAGACTTCTTCACCTCACCGTTATCGTCACACAATTCGGAGTCATGCCTGGATTTCACATTTAGCTTATCACTGAACTTGCTCACTAATTCACAGTTCACCTTTGTGCGCACTTCTCGCAAACGTGTGAAACACAGTCGTGTTTGTCTTGCATCTTGCAACTTATCTGTTGAGGATGTACTACGAAACCTGTTGCACTCATTAAGTTTATATGCATTACTAGACATCATGGTGCCTTCTCGATATCCACCTCTCTGAGGCTTATTCGTCATCAATAAGTGCGTTTTACCCTCAGACTGCTCTATTCTAGGGGTGAGATTCAATAGACTGGCGAACTTGCTCATAGATTGATTGACGCTAACTTTTACCAGTTTCAGGATATCATCAAACTTTGGCTCGATACCCTCATCCTCCATACGGGAGCTTATCTTCACCCACTTCCTTTGCAGTCGAGTAGGTAGACGTCTTGCTATTACTTCTAGTATAAAACTCGAGTTGAGGTCACTCATGCGATTCATCGAAATCATTCCATTCTTGTAAATTAGCAAATTATCTAAAAACTCAGTGAGTGCCTTGGAGTCATCCTGTAATTGACCACCATTACCCTTAACAGCCTCGAATAATTTCCCTGCAATCATCGAAGGTCTTCCAAACCTTTGACGTAATATGCTCATAGCCTCGTAGTAGCCCTCTTTTGGCTTCATAAACTTACAGCACTGTATAGCTCTTGCAGCATCTCCAGTGCAATATCTCATCAAATACATTAACTTCAATTCATCATTTAATAGAAAACTATTCAGCATGATCTCAAACTCCTTTACAAATTGTAAATAATCGACAGGGTTTCCATCAAAACACCGTGGTTCAAATTTAGGGAGTTTGATGTTCCTATTATCCCTGAACGGCGAAACAGTAACATCAACCATGTCATGCTTAACATCAGACACATCGTTACAATTAACAGACAAGTCACCATGACTTACTTTCCTGTTTGTATCCAAGACACTCTGTCCCTTCTTTGACCCAGGCATTGTTGAACTTGACCCAATTCCAAAAAAGTTCCAGATATTGCTTGTTCAAAGAGGACTTGACCGGCACCAGGAAAAATGAACGGCGACTATCCAAACTTTCACCAACTCTTTGAATCCGCCAGATCTGTTTCTACCGTCAGAAACTGTCAGCCAAGTCTCGTAAACCGTTAATGCCCAGCTCTCGCTACGCTCGGGCTCACGCTGTTCCTTGAAGTTTTCAGAAACGCTTAGTTATAACGGACGAAAAAACCAAAACACCAATTGTTGACTCGAAGATTCTTTATTGTTACACCAACATATAAATGACGTATGACTAAGGTCTGTGAACAAATATTACAATAATAAATCACAATATTACTTCTGACGGTTTTCTCCTCTTCTTTCTGAACAGCGACCGATGAGACGATGACTGGTTGATTGATGCCTCCGCGAAAATTGGGGAAGTTGATTTTGAGCAAACAACCATGAATTGATCGTTCAATCTTCAACACCATTGACAACTGGCGTTACTCATGCACAAAAGGTGAGAATACATTATTTTTATTAATACTTTGCCACAATACAAGTCCCTTTTCACTCTTTGAGACCGCAAAACAGTTTTGTGTGCACTGCCATCTCCACAAATATCAATGCAACCTGTACCCCTACTTCACAGCAAATTACAAATAGGAACTGCAGTAAGACAGACTGGGCTTTCGTAAAACCAGTTCTAAGACCCTGTACATGGGGAAAATACTTCATCACTGGTGACCCCTAGAAGGCTCTGAGCACCTTCCATCAGGACTCGGGCACATGCCTAGATGCTGCCATTCCACTGAGAACACCATAGGTTTCCCGGCATAAAAAGACACTTATGAAACCAAAGGATCGCTCGAAACTGAGGATGCTGTCGACAAGTTACTTCAAACACCACATCTCTGGCACACTAGCGTCAATACCTAACACTGTTATCTCTGTTCCACAAACTCAATATTCGCGTGTGAGGGATGGAGAACCCACCGAACTGGCTAGCCTCGCTAGAGTGTGTGCTCTCACAAGAATCATAAAGGAGCGATCCCATCGCGAAAGCCACAGGATTTCTCTCCTCATAGATAAGGGTAAGCTACACAGCAACTATGGATTCATTATCTAACGGAACACTTCCAGCTAACTAACTTAAGCTCGCAACGCCATTACTCAGTAAACACCCTACTGGTATGACGCAGATCCCCTCCTTTCTCCCACCAAAGCAAATTATTACCGTTGAGATCGCGTATGCCAGCATGAACAGGCCAGTGGAACTCTCATAAGCTCCTGTGCTCTCGGCACTGAGGAAACTACCTCTAGCTACCCGTAGGATGAGTCCGTAGTATCTGAACGTAATTACGGGCGCCGTACACGAATGATACGGCGAATTTCA